>CM077647.1:153763562-154023562 GCA_039707465.1 Rhabdophis nuchalis | reverse complement strand
ACATTTGTTTTGATCAACATCCCAATCATCTTTGTGATATATGGAACCCAAAGTTTCCTGGTTTTGTTCTGACCTAGGCTTCCCCAAAAAGCACGAGGCAGAGTCCCCTTTTATTAAACGAATGTGAATTCCTCATTCACATTCAGCAAGGCCTGGCAAACAGTCTTTCAAAAGAATATTTATAACTACAGACCTTATCTACCTTGGAAAGCTGCCATGTATATATTTTCCCAATGAGGTGCTACTGTGCAAGGAAAGACTGGGCACAGAGTCTCTGAGATTCACGGGCAGATCTTCACACTCCTGAAATGAATCCAACAACCAAATGAATGAATTGTTTCCTACAAAAGCCCTTTTGCTTCTCTTTTATTTCCTATGGGAGGAGTCAATCACCTTCCACCTGTGCCTTTACTCCCAAGTGTACCCTGATTACTGTTCTTTTCTTCTGGCAGCTCTGCGCATGTGCACAGTAGGAACAGGCTCCAGCTGTTCCTCTGCCTCACAGCTGTCTAGCTCCGTAGGCCCCTGATCACTGAGAGCGCCATCTCTGCCTCTGAGGCAGAGCTCTCGTCTAAGCCTTCCCCAGCCTCCAGGTCTGACCCATGCTCCTTCCCAACCTCTTCACTGTCCAGGTTTTCTCTTTTGTTTAACATTTGAAGTGGGGGGAGTGGGAAGGAAAACATGAAGTGTCCCAGAAAGGATGGGAGCTTCCTCTACCCTCTTCTAACCCTGTTTCATCCCACCATCTCTGGGAGCCTGAAGCTGGAAAAATAGACAAGAGCGACATTTTGACACCTTCTTCAACCCATGTCTAAATCCAGAGACTTAGGGAAGAAGTTTATTTGACCGGACATGATCTCTGAAGACTTCTAGTCAAATCCTCTGCCCAGTTCAGGATCTTCACAGTATCGCGTCAAGAATAAACCTCTCTTCCCACAAGTCTAGATTCAGACAAAATGCTCATCCATGATTTGGATGAGTACATCTAAGAGAAAACCTTATTAAATGGTGTTAAGGCTGAATCTCTCTGCTGTAGCTTAATTAGCATTTCAAATGTTGATACCTCAGTCAGGCCAAACCACAATATGACATCACCTGTTGTGAGAACTTAGTCTCTGTCTCTCCCTCATCCTTTTACACATCCATAGTTTGGCCACAAAACTCTTAAAATTGCTGCAGGGGAATTTTTTATTTTTTTAAAATTGTTCTAGGTCATGTTAGTCGTCTGCCCATTTCAAATTCCTTTCAAAATGAGCCAGTTTTAAAACACTCATCATTCTTGAACAATTAGTTTAAAGGAGTAGGGTCTATATTGCATTTCTCCACAAATACAAATATGACGATTGACCACAGTTGAGCCCAAAATGAATGTTGCTAAGCGAAACAGTTGTTAAGTGAGTCCTGCTCACTTTATGACTTGTCTTGCTACAGTTCTTAAATGAATCACTGCAGTTTTAAGTTAGTTACAGAGTGAATTTACCTTCTCCATGGACTTTGCTTGTCAACAGGTCACAAAAATGATCACATGACCCCAGGTCACTGTAACCGTCATAAATATGAACCAGTTGCCAAGAATTTGATTTTTGATCATGTGACCACAGTGATGTTGCAATGGCCTTAAGCATGAAAAACTATCATAGGTCCTGTTTCCCAGTGCTGCTGTAACTTCTAATGGTCACTAAATGAATGGTTGTAAATTGAAGACTACTTGTAATCTTGATACTTTTAGAGGAAAAGAAGGAATCTGGTGACCAATTCTGTCCAGTCTCAAGATCACATAGTAGTGCCCATTAATTAAATCTGGTTTTGCACTAAACGTTTTAGGACAGCTGAAGGATTTCTACAGATTCCACCATACTCATCCCACATGAGGAAGATCCTTCTATCGTGTTTTCTGGGAAATAAATCCTGTTCCCAGCAGATTATTGCAAAGCATCCTGCTTGTGTCTTCTGCCTCTAATTGCATCCTGTTCAGTATTGCTACAGTACGGAAGGAATGAAATTGCCATTCCATTAGTCAATTCTTGCCGTTGGTGGAATGGTTGGTAGTTAATTGCTAGTTTCATTGGTATTTTGTCAATCCTCTTATATCAAAAGTATTAAACTTCATTTTAAAAATAAGATACCTTAGGACTGGAGGTTTTTTTTAAAAAAAGAGTAGTATTGAAATGCAACCATGATGGTGAACCTATGGCCTACGTGCCACAGGTGACATGCGGAGACATTTGTTAGGACACGCGAGGCGTTGCCCTGTCAGCTCAAGCACGCATGTGCCCGCTGGCCAACTGACTTAGGCCTTTTTTTCCGGCTGTTTTTCGCCCTCTGGAGGCTTCCCTGAGGGCAAAAAACAACCCAACACGCAAACCGGAAGTTTGGGAACAGACTTTTTGCACTCTGGATGCTTCAGGGAAGGCTCCTGAAGGCTCCAGATGGCTAAAAATGACCCTATGGGCCAACCGGAAGTCAGTTCCCAAATTTCCAGTTTGCCCATAGGGGTGGTTTTTTGTCCTCCAGAGGACTTCTGGGGAGGAGGGGGTGTTTTTGCCCTCCCCAGGCTCCTAGAAAGCCTCTGGAGCCTGGGGAGGGTGAAAAACGGGTTCATCGCATATCAAAAGTGGAGGGGAAGGGCAGGGGTCGTGCATGCATGCATGCGGGGGGGGCGCAGGTACATGCATGCAGGGGGTCACGTGCGCATGCACAGAGGGGATTGTGTGCATAGCATGGGTGTGGGCATGCCTGTGCATGACCCCCCTGCGCTCCCCCGACTTTTGGCATACGATGGGAAAAAGGTTAGCCATCACTGGCTTATAAGATATTGGAATGTAATTGCAACTGAGCCTGTGGAGTGGAAGGAAGGCAGTCTCGAAGTTATTTCCCCAGAAAGCCTCTGTGTTTTTATATCCTGATCCTGCCTCCCCCTTTGGAGTGGCAGCTTCATGGTACCTGCTGGCACCATGTTTCCAAGGAATGCCACACCATAAGAAACAGGGTTCAATAACCTCTGCTGCCTTTCTGGCAATTAAATGTTATACATGCAAATTGTGAAATAATGTTAATGA
Organism: Rhabdophis nuchalis; assembly: GCA_039707465.1. Lineage (NCBI taxonomy): Eukaryota > Metazoa > Chordata > Lepidosauria > Squamata > Natricidae > Rhabdophis > Rhabdophis nuchalis. The sequence continues at coordinate 154,020,503 of CM077647.1, read as the reverse complement.
TGCAACTCCTCACTACAGAGCAAAGAGGCTGATGATTAAGTACTTCCCTGGAACGCAGATTAATCTCACCAGATATTTTAAAAAGTAAACTTTATTTTAAAAGGAAAAAAATAAATGTATCCCCTATTAACATTCAAATAGGGCTGGTAAAGATAAATTATACAGCTGATCAGATCAGAGTGACACAAATGTTGTGTCTTATGAAATAACATTCTGAAAGATAGCCCAAAGGTGCTTTTTCAAGAGGCAACCGGACATGTTTTTTTTTAAGACGTGAAGAAGAAGAACTGAACTGAAGAAGCTTCTTGGATGAGAAGTGAAACATCTTCAAAGAAAAACCAGAAAGTCCAGTTGCCTCTTGAAAAAGCACCTTTGGGACAACCATGACTTGGATGACTGAGAATCTCCATAGACATTCTGAAAGAGAATACAATACTTCATGCAGACCATAAGATGGCAGTGGTCTGCTACAAAGAAACGCTTTCTGGCAGGACTCAAAAGAGATGCTAAACGGTTCCAAATTATTATTATAGATCACAAGTATATTGTGATCTATAATAATCATTATAGAAGAACCATCTTCCTGTACTTGCCTGATAGACAGTCTGCACATAAGATCAAAGTGTGAGTATTTCCTAAACTTCCACAGAGAAATAAAACCATGGCATATTAACATAGTACAGTAAAACAAAAAGTCCTAATGCAAATTCTGTGCTATACTTATTACCTAGTCAATAAAAAATAAAATCCTTTTGAAACTGATGTTTCCTCTGGCTCCGTTTACCTGGACTTCCCTTCATCCTGGTAATATCAAACTATAATCTGAGACTGTTAGAGCACAATAAACTGTGCTTGTTGCTGTGTTGGTTCAGTTTCCATCTGAATTCTGCCCTACTTTTAATGTGATCAAAGTTTAAAATATATGTGTTTATGTCTCCGTTAGAGATAGAGACTGGGCAATCTAACTTCGTAAATGATAAAGAGCCATATCTTACTCAAGGGAATGTAGAGTGGAAATGCCAGCAGTCTACGTGATTATTCTGTCTTAAATTCTACTGGCTGGCAAGGGAGCTACAGTTTCATTAGAACAAAACTAATCCTACATGAGCCTGCACTGTAGGGAAATTTAGCTCTGGCCTCAAGCACAAAGTTGGAGAGATAAAACAATTTATCATTTGCAAGAAAGCAGAAGAAGTGAGAAGGAGACTCAGAACAGCTCCATGTTGTCCTTCAATGGAAGCAGTGAAGGTTGTTGACATCATTTAAAATGTTATTACTATCTTTTTAAATTGGAATCCTAGAATCCCAGGGGTGTCTGTTTCCTGACCTGACCTACCAAAGCCAACATGCACACTGATAGAGAAAATCAGCCTAATGTTTAGTTTGCCCTTGGGTTCATATTGGCCATAACGCAGTAGAATGTAGCCCACAAAATGACTGCCTTCTTAGAAGTGGTGTTAGGCTCAAGGAACCAACCCTGGTCGCAGGAGTGAGGGGCCCTTTTCCAAAGAGCAAAGAGACAGCAAAACTTGGAATTTTTGGAAAGCAGGGAAAGAGCTAAGATGGGGCCTCCCTAGCAATCCACAGAGTATATTTAATAGCTACGCAGATAGTTGCTTTAATCTGGCAAGGTTTCTGTCAGTAGGTGAACACAATAAAGAAACCACTCAGAAGTAACTCTGTGTATAATTCTTGGTTCCTTAGGCCTAGTACCATATCTAAGATACCATTCATTTTGTGAGAGCACCCACTACTCCAGATGTGCTGAGTCGCCACTTGGGACTTCTATGATTGGAGATGATCTGTTGCTCAACCCTGGGAGCCATCATCTCTTCTAATGAAGAGCTCCGTTTAACTTGAAAATAATCTCTACTAGAAAAACAAAGATTTCAGATGATGATGATGATGATGATGATGATGATGATGATGATGATGATGATATCCATTCAGGCGTGTTCTGATTCTTGGCAATTCCATTGGCCAGACCTCCATATATTCTGATCTTGCAGTATATCTTTGAGTTTTGCTATGCTCTGACTGGTGTCAACTTTGATGGTGTCCAACTATTGTGTTCTTTGATGGTCTGGTTTCCTTTTGTATTTGTATTTATTAGTTTGTCGAACATGTACAAGATAACAGGTATATATATAAACATGGACATGAATGAAAGAAATGAATACAAATAAATGGGGATAATAGGACAGGGATGGTTTGCAAATGGTGGTCTTATGCAGGCCCCTTTTGCAAACTTCTTAGGAATGGGGTGAGGTCCACCGTAGACAGTTTGAAGTTGAAGTTGTGAGGGTTATTTAATTACTGCTAATTCTTCCAAACACTTTTCTCAAGCGAATTCCCCTGCATGACATGGCCAAGGTAAGTGAGACTCGCAATATGATACAATGATGATATTATTGTGTATGATTTTTCTCAACAACCAAGCGTGGATTTCACCAAATGTGCAGAGGATATCCATTTGAACATCCACCAAAGCTACGTCTGCCATTTAGTAAAAGCTCACGTTTAGCTTTTACTAGTTTGCCAATAGAGTTTGATATTTGTAGCACCAATAATACAATGAACAATTATTTCCGAAGAGAAGAAAAGGGTAAGCAAATGAGGTAGACAATTATCTACCTCCTGAAGCTATAGATGTGGATTGCTGGGGTCAGACCATAATTTCTTCACTATGGAGTAATGCCAAGTGAACAGATTTTTCTCCTGAATGGGGAACAATGATTCACTTCCCAGAGTTCAAGCAGATCCTTGCAATTTGTCTGATCTCAACTGCTGTACATTTTTCACAGCCATTGCAGAATTGTATCAGCAATCACACTGGATGAGCATGGCAGCCAAACAACCAACAGGGTTTTCTTTTCATCAAAGACCATGTGGAGGAGAAAGGATGGGTGGGAGGTGGGAAGAGGAGGCACAAGGATATTTAGAACATAAGATTTTTTTTTTTAAGCTGATTGCCAAATGTGGCCAAAAAACAGACAGAGAAATTTGGGAAAGGAACTAGGGAAGCTGTGTTGGACCTGCTTAATCCTGTTATCCTAACTGCTCTTTTGCAATTTTCGAAACAGAAAAAAGAAAACTTAATCAAGCTCTCCAATACCCCATCTGCATATTACAATTTTATAGTGAGGGAAGGCATTTAGTCTGTTCCTGTTTATCCTTTAAGGGAAAAAAAAGTTAGATAGTTTTTGGGGCAATGGCTCATTTGTGGACTAATAGTCTATAACCGTGATGGCAAACTTATGGTACATGTGCCAGAAGTGGCACACAGAGCTCTCTCAGTTGGCATGCGCACCATTGCCAACTGCTTTTCTGGTTTCTGGTGTAAATGTCATGCACGCTGGCCAGTTGGTCTTCATGGATGCCAGAGGACCGCAAAACAGCCTGGAAAACAGCCAAAAACCCAGGCTGTTTTGGGGCCGTTTTCAGGCTGTTTTCTGGGCATTTTTAGGCCATTTTGGGGCTGTTTTCAGACCATTTTTCAGCCATTTAAAAAATGGCGCGAAACAGCCTGAAAATGCCCCCAAAACAGCCTGGAAACAGCCTGAAAACAGGCCTGAAAACGGCCCCAAAACAGGCATGTGTGCGCCAGCCAGCTGGCCTTCAGGTTTCTGGCACTCTGGTGCGCATGCGCGCACTCATATATATGCATGCGTTCCGCGTTGGGCACTCGGTGCTGAAAAGGTTCATCATCATGGGTCTGGCGAAGGTTGTTGAGAGTGTGGTGGCACAACAGTTTCCCCGTCACCTGGAGGAAGTTGACTATCTAGATCCGCGCCAGTCCGGCTTTCGGCCCGGGCACAGCACCGAGACAGCATTGGTCGCGTTGGTTGATGATCTCTGGAGGGCCAGAGATGGGGGTTGTTCCTCCATCCTGGTCCTATTAGACCTCTCGGCGGCTTTCGATACCATCGACCATGGTATCCTATTGCATCGGCTGGGGGGGTTGGGAGTGGGAGGCGCCGTTTTACGGTGGTTCTCCTCCTACCTCTCTGGCCGATCGCAATTTGTGTTGACAGGGGGGCAGAGGTCGACCTCGAGACCACTCACTTGTGGGGTGCCTCAGGGGTCGGTCCTCTCGCCTCTCCTGTTTACATACATGAAGCCGCTGGGTGAGATCATCCGTGGTTTTGGGGAAAATACCATCTATACGCTGATGACACTCAGTTGTATATATCTACCCCAAACCACCCCAACGATGCCGTAGCGGTGATGTGCCAGTGCCTGGAAGCCGTGCGGATCTGGATGGGAAGTAACAGACTTAGGCTCAACCCGACCAAGACCGAGTGGCTGTGGTTTCCGGCTGCCCGATTCAACCAGCTCACTCCATCGCTGGCCATAGGGGGCGAACATCTTGCCCCTGTGGATGGGGCGCGCAATTTGGGTGTCCTCCTGGATTCCCGGCTGTCCATGGAAGATCAAGTAACAGCCGTGGCCAGGAGGGCGTTTTACCAGGTTCGCCTGGTTCGTCAATTGCGCCCCCTATTGGATCGGGACGCCCTGCGCACAGTCACTCATGCACTTGTGACATCCCGACTGGACTATTGTAACTCTCTCTACATGGGGCTTCCCTTGAGGTGCACCCGGAGACTTCAGCTGGTCCAGAACGCAGCCGCACGAGCAATTATGGGAACCGCTAGGTTTACCCATGTAACACCGCTCTTGCGCGAGCTGCACTGGCTACCTGTCGTCTTCCGGGTGCGCTTCAAGGTGTTAATTATTATCTTTAAAGCGCTCCATGGCTCGGGACCTAGCTATCTGCGGGATCGGATCCTGCCTCATACATCCTCACGGCCGATTCGCTCCCACAGAGAGGGACTTCTCCGGGTGCTGTCCACTAGACATTGTCAGCGGGCGACACCCAGGGGAAGGGCTATCTCTGTGGCGGGCCCGGCCCTCTGGAATGACCTTCCCCCCGATATCAGGATGACCACGGACCTCCGCTCCTTCCGTCTTAAATTAAAAACTCACTTTTTCTGTCTGGCCGGCCTAGGATAAGTCTCTCTGTCTTTGGGGTTTTTATTGGGAAATTAGTACTGTTTAGTTTTAATGGGGAAATTTTAGCGCAGGTTATGTTTAATTTGCTTTTAGAATTGTTTGTATGTATTTATTGTTTTTATTCTACCTGTGCACCGCCCCGAGTCCCTGTGGGGAGAGGGTGCGGTTTTATAAATATTAAATATTATTATTATTATTATTATTATTATTATTATTATTATTATTATTATTATTATTATTATTATTATTATTATTATTATTATTATTATTAAAATATATTAAAACAACATGAAGACTTTCAGTTTCCCCATTTCTGTTCAAGAGTTTAGGATTTTAGGAAAGGGTATTTTCACAACTAAACAATTTGGACCAGTATTTCTCAATGTTGGCAACTTTAAAATGTCTGGATTTCTATTTCCAGAGTTCCCCAGCAAGCATGCCAAATACAGAATTTAGGGTGTTGAAATCCAGATAGCTACTTAAACTGTTAAGGTCGAGAAACACTGGTTCAGCCATTAGTTTCAGATTCTGCCTTTCCTGTAAATGGTCAAGTCAACTCATCTAAAAAATTGGATATCTTCATATCCATTCAGGGATGGTAGCTATCCTTTGAAATCACCTATCCCTGGTGGAGGGTAATCTGGGACCCTGGGTCGCCCAAGGTCTACTTCAGTGGTGGGTTTCAATTTTTTTTAGAATCTACTCTGTAGGTGTGGCCTATTTTGTGGGCGTGGCTTGGCAGTCATGTGACAGGGTGGGAGTGGACACCTTTTAAAATGTGGTGAAACTCATTTAACAACGCTCTTGCTTAGCAACCAAAATTTTGGACTCAATTGTGATGATGAATTTTCTTTCTTTCTTTCTTTCTTTCTTTCTTTCTTTCTTTCTTTCTTTCTTTCTTTCTTTCTTTCTTTCCTTCCTTCCTTCCTTTCCTTCCCGTTGGGACACTGGCAGCGGCAGGCCAGATTTACTTCCAGGTACGCCGATGGAACCCCCTCTCACCGGTTCTCTAAATTTCACCAACCAGCTCTCGCAAGTAGGTGCGAGCCTGCAGAAACCCACCACTGGTCTACTTCCAACATTACTGAATGTCTTCAACTTACAATCACAACCGGGACCAGAATCCCCATTGTTAAGCAAAGCAATTGTCAAGTGAATTGTGCCTAATTTTATAACCTTTTTTTGCCATAGTTGTTAAGCAAATCACTGCCGTTGTTACGTGAATCATGCTGTTAAGTGACTCTGGATTTCCCCCAACTTTGCTTGTTGGAAGCCAGCTGGGATGATCATAAATGGTGATCACATGACTCCAGGACACTGTAGCCGTCATAAAAACATGCTGGTTTCCGAGACCCAAATTCTGATCTCATGACTGTGGGGACACTGCAACAGTCTTAATAAGCACAAGGACCAGTCATAAGTCACATTTTCAATGCTGTTGTGATTTTGAACGATCGCTAAACAAAATGATTATACGTTGAAAACTACCCATGCACATGATCCGACACTCAAATGCAATGAAATTAGTTAAGAAAATGAGATAGATTACTGAATGACATTATAAGTAGTCTTCAATGTATGACCACAATTGAGTCCAACATTTCTGTTGCTAAGCGAGATGGTTGCTAAGAGAATTTCCCCCTAACTTACAACCCTTCTTGCCACAGTGGTTAACTGAATCACGGCAGTTGTTAAGTGAATCTGGCTTCCCCCATTGATTTTGCTTGTCAGAAGGTCGCAACAGGGGATTGCATAACACCGGGACACGGCAACCATCATAATTATAAGACAGTTGCCAAGCATCTGGCCTCTTTTGATGATGTGACCACAGAGACGCTGAAATAGTCGTAATTCACTTTTTTCATTGCCGTTGTACCCTTGAATGGTCATTCAATGAACTGTTCTAAGTCAGGGACTACTTGCTCAAGCAATAGCCAAGAGGTACTTTGGAGAAGTTACACCTGCTTTCCATTTGGCAGTCATACATTTGGAATGAAGAAGCACCTTTTGTTATGTGGCTTTGGATTTGCAGAAATATCTACTGACATTCTGCACCCACAAAGAGAAGCTTGCTTAGAAAACACGACCTGACATAGAAATCCTGTGTCAGATTTCATTTGCCCCTCGGCATCCCCCAGAGTTAAGATGGGAGTGCAGGGATAGCCCCCCCCCCCTCCCATCTTGTTAAGATAAGAGGTCAAGCACTCCAGCCTGGCTTTTTCTCCCTCCCCCCACCTTTGCTTGCTTTGCGGTTTGTCTCATTAATTACAATTCTCCGCAGGCTACATTATTTGCTCATAAGGGTGGGTGATGCCTCCAATTTGCCTTGGCCAACAGGTGCTCTGCAATTTCAGACAAGCCCTGGACTTCCTGGATCGGTGCGTTGCACAGGACTGCAGAGTGCCTGGTTACAGGCACAAAGGAAGGAGTAGCTGAAGGAGTTTTCCCCAACACGCCAAACTTTAATAGGGGAGGACAAAGAAACCGACAGACCCAAACCTTCCAACCCAGCCTCTGGATTCATCCGTTTGCCTCTCTGAAACAACAGGTGAAACGAAAGAGGATCCATACCCGGAACTCTTAAGGAGGAAGGTATGTTTGCAAAAGTACAAGTGGAGTGTGTAAGCCCTGCAGCACAGAGGGGAAGAGCAGGTCTCCCACAAGCTTCCTCTTGAGCCCAAGAAATGACTTCCAAGGTAGGGCTTCGGAGTCAGGAAGGGTTTTCCAAGCTGCTGCTAGGCTCCCTGAACTGGGGGGAGATGAAAGAGGCAGCATTCAGCGGGGCTTGCGAAGATGAATAAGAAGCAGGCAGCAGAGATGGTGAGAAGATGACCTTCCTACCTGTCCCATTCCCGCCCCCGCCCCCCGCTGCCACTTATGATAAGGGAGATGCAAGTGGTACATGGAGGAAAGAGGAGATGGTATCTGGAGGGCACAGTTGGGGGTAAAATGTGGCTAATTGTGAAGGCGATGGTGCCCAGATAGAATTTATACAACTGGCTTCCAACTATCGACTTTACAAACAACAGATGGGGCTGTAACTTCTGTTTTTATCTGGCCATCTTAATTGAGGTTTTTATGGATCAATAGTCACAATTTTTCGTTCCTCTACTTTCACCCAAAGAGCTTTTGCACATTTAAGAGGAAGAAAGCATTCTCCGGAGAACAAGTAAAATTTCTCCATTATACCCCATTTTTTAATTTTATTTTTACGCAGACACCCCTTTATTATTTTTATAAATAACCCAAGGCGGCAAACATACTTAATATTTCTTCCTCCTGCTCTTTTCCTCACAATAACAACAGCCCTGGGAGGTTGGTTGGATAGAGAGAGAGTGACAAAAGTAGTCCTTGACTTACAATAGTTCATTTACTGACCATTCAAAGTTACAACAGCACTTTAAAAAGTGACTTAGGATTATTTTTCATACATAGGTCGGTTGCAGCATCCCCATAGTCACATAATCAACATTCAGGTGCTTAGCAACTGACTCATATTTACGACGGTTGCAATGTCCTGTGGTTATGTCATCTCCTTTTTGCGAACTTCTGACTAGCAAAGTAAGCAGGGAAACTAGATTCACTTAACAACCCGGTTACTAACTTAACAACTGCAATGATTCGCATAACAATTGTGGTAAGAAATGTTATAAAATGGGGCAAACTCACAATGTTTTACATAGCAACATAAATCTTGAGTTCAATTGTGGTCGTAAGTCAAGGACTACCTGTAGCCTAGACATTATTCATGTCTAAAGCAGGATTAGATCTTGCGGTCTCCTGGGTTTTTAGTCTGGTGAGTTAACCACTAGGCCAAACTGGCTTTTTAAAGGCACAGGACATTTTAAAGGATGGGGTGTAAGGTTATTCCTGGAAAAGCATGAGTGAAATGGGGGAAAAGATAGGCTTATAAATAAAACACTTCCTAATTCCCAAAGTGTGTTCCTGGTCTTCTAGGGGAAACTGGAACCATGACTTCTATCACCAAACCTTTCTCCCTAGAGTTTCGCAAAACCTTCAAATTCACAGTCACAATGAAAGGTGAGCGAAGAACAAACAAGCTAGGCCAAAATCTTACCTATATCTGACTTGCTGCATTTCGAGAAGAACTGAGCAAAAATGACCATTTCTCAAAATAATCACAACCTTGAAAAATAATATGTAATATTTGGCTCTCCAGATATTGAATTTCACTTCCCATTGTCTCAAGCCAGCATGGGCAGAAAAGATAATGAGAACTGTACTATAGCAATATGTGGGGTGCCACAGTTGGTCCATCCCTCTTGCAAAGTACTATTTCGTGCGCTCCTCTTAATACACCAAAATGAAAAAATCTTATTGAACTATTTTCTCTTCCTGAACACCGCAGGAGCCGTGACCAGAAGAACGGATGTTTTTTCAAGCAAATGTATTTGCAGCTGTGCAAGACAATCCTTCCACAAACTGGTGATTTTTGCTTGCGGAGGTTTTTTCCCCTTCTATATAAATGAAGAGATGTAACATGTCCCCCAACCATTAGACTGGGATTGTATACTAATGGGAGAGAACATTGAACTATATTTTCCTGAAACCATCTTAACATCCAAACGACAAGAGAATTAAAAGCTAGTTGAAGAAGAAATTTTGATACATGAGAATCCAGATGTTACAGGTGTGAACCCTAACCCCTTGTTGCTAATCAGTTAAAAGAAGGAAAGATTGTGGAATGTGGATTAACCTGTCAAGACAAATATATATAACAAATTCCCATAATCTGAAATTAGAACACTGTTTTGCTGGCTGACTGAAAAGCAGGATTTTTATGTCTGTCACTCACTGGCGCTTCTCTGAAGTTTTTCTCCATGTAGCTTTTATTGGCTGGAAACTATGAGAATTTCTGAGTTTCACATGACTCAAGAAAGCAAGTATGCTTTAGCTAAGAACTGAACATTGTTTATTTGCTTCAGGAAAGAAAACACAATAGATCCAGATATATTTTTTCAATTGTTCATTCAACCACATAGTATAACAAATATCCCAGCAATTAATGAATGTAGATTATTTTATTTGTTGGTTGGTTGCAGGTAATTTCTGATTCCTATTTAGCCCCACAGAAGATGCTTTTACAGAATCAATATTTGGGTCCAGAAAAAAATGTGTTTGTTTTTAAAATGTTTTTGATGTATTTTCATGAATGTATATGAGCAGCTATTTATTGCAAGCGTGGAAACATCGAAGAGAAAGCAGGGACTTCTTCTCAGGATAACCTTTTAGGAGGAATGTTTGGACTTTATGGTGATATATGAAAGGGTTGTTTTTTTTTACATATGCACAAACACAGGCTGTTGTCAGATATTGTGGAGTGGATGGAAGAGAAGATTTAGTTAAAAAACAGATAAATGTTCTGATGATGATCATGTATGTCTAAGCAAAGCAAGACATTCTGATGTCTGTTGTAGAATTCCATTGTGAAAACCTAACGAACTTCTGCTCTCAGGTGTCCTTCTCTTGACTCTCTAGATCCATTTTCTTATTTCCAAATTCTACATTTTCTTTTTTGCATGTTGTTCCCTTCAATCTAGGCCTCTGCCCCACGTGCCAGCCTCTTTCGTTTTCTCTGCTTCTGCTCATCCAGAATCCAAACATCCTTCTTTCTATACGTGGCTCAACCAGCTCTTTCAGTGGTGAAATTCAATTTTTTTTAATATTGGTCTGTGTGCGTGGCTTGGTGGGCAGGGTAAGGATACTGCAAAATCCCTATTCCCTCCCCACTCCAGGGGAAGGATATTGCAAAATCTCCATTCCTGCCTCACTCTGGGACCAGCCAGAGGTGGTATTTGCTAGTTCTCCAAACAACTCAAAATTTCCGCTACCGCTTCTCCAGAACCTGTCAGAACCTCCTACATTTCACCCCTGAGCTCTTTTAATGTCATCATCTCATCCAAAGCCCTTAGAGGTTAGCTGTCTAGAAGGAGATCAGTAACTTGAGATTTGGGTAGCCAAATCCAGGCTTTAAATGAATTCCTGCATCACAGCCATCAACAAAAAGGAAGAGAAGTTGCAAAAAAAGGATTACAGACAGAACTCTGTGGGTTTCCACAGAATTGTTTAGGAAGTGCCACAGCTAAATTAACATGTAAGAAGATATTGTGGTTTTGTGTTTCCCATCTCCTAATATTTTTCTTTATTACTGTATTTATTTCATGTTTTAGAGAACTTGCTTCCACCATATTAGGCGATGGTTGCTAGGAACACACCCTGATACCTTTATAGATTAGATTAAAATATATGCTCTAGGTCACTTTTAAAATAAGGGTTTAAATTGTTAATTCTCTCTACTCTGGTACTGGAACTGAGATTTGATTTGATTTATTTGATTTGTAGACCGCACCGTCTCCCTGAAGGGATTTGAGTTTAAAAGAGTACACTGTTTGATCCTGATGGGACAAAATAGGCCCTAAGGTCCCCTACCGTCTACAATTTCTTTTTTCCTATTTTGTTCCTTCTACTTTAGTTTTTCACCAAACAAAGCCTCTCAGGATGGGGGGAAACAGCCATTACTAATGCTGTTTGAGTAGTCCTTACCAGCCTAGTCTGTATCCTTCTATTCTTCTGGTCAGATGGCCAACTAACTTCCTTTGAATCAAGGTGGAGGATTAATATAATCAAGGATGTTGTTACTACTGTAAAAAAATATTAACAGGCACTTGGGGAACCAGTTTCCCTCTAGGGAGTTTAGAAAAATATTGGGAACAAGGGGTTACATTAAAGGAAATGTTTACGTCAATTTTCTAAGATTTCAAGGCTGGACCAGGAAGAGTTGCTCCTGTCCAGCATCACAAACGCTGGCCGAAAGGACTGGGACTTGCTAAAATAGCAGGGGTATCCTATAGACACTTTAGAATTGCATGTTCTGTTGTCAAAGGCCATGGCTGGATCCCAGATCCACTGCCTGGAGAGCGAAGAGCCATACATTAAAGTAACTGAATCAAATCCTGAATTTTATTATTGTGAACGTCAGCGGTTGGCCCTTGAAGCTCTACTTGCCAATGGTGAGGAAGCCTTCAATCAGTGCCTCTCCCGTGAAAAGCTGCGCCCCTTTCTGTCGGAAGGTGAACTGCAGGAGTTAAAGGCTGCAGCAACAGCAGAAGAATTACAGGCTCCCCCTTCAGGTGGAGCAGGGACTTACAGCTTTGGAGCGAAGGGATCTAGTCTCAGCTACTGGCCTCAGCGTTCAGATGATCCACCCCCAGAACTGGAGCTAGGGTGGCCCAACAATGGGGCTTGGAAAGGAATTACCCGAGCAGAGGTCTATACTCACCCACCAGGAGAAGGAGCGCCACATATTAAGGAATTGGTACGCAGCTGTATCCAACAAGCCCACAAGGTATGAAGGAAAGGTAGCATTGGGCATTTTCCTCCTTGAGATGGAAAAAAAAAGTGAGAAAAAAATGTGGAGAGTTTTAGCAAAGCTATTCTGAAGAAAATGGCATATTCCCAAAACAGACATTTTCATATTATTGTCATACAAAAATCTTTATCAAATTGTCTTCCCTTCCAAAAAGGCAATGCATTGTCAATTTCCATGTGCATTGTAAGCCAGCATATCAGTAAAATAATAGTTTAGAAGCATAAATATGTTTTTGTTTGAAGATACTCTGGTACATTATGTTTGATAGTACACCATGGTAGTACATCATGCCTGCCAATTCCACTTTTGAAAAGCATAAATATTAGTGTGTTTTAATGTACTGGTCTGATAAGTAGAGGTGACTTCCGATTTATTAAAACTATATTTAATACATTAGTCTAGCTAATAAAAGATACAACCATAATGTACAGGTAGTCCTTGAGTCCTTGAGTTATGAGACTGTAATAGAGCCTGCCTATAATAGTTGTACCTTATCCAGGAAAGTTAATTATAAAAATGTCTATGGAGATTCTCAGTCATCCAGGTCATGGATGTTCCAAATGTGGAAGATGTTTCCTGGAAGATTTTTTTTGCTTTTCATCCAAGAAGCTTCTTTAATTCCAAAGCTTCTTGGATGAGAAGCGAAATGTCTTCCAGGAAAAACAAAGAAAGTCCAGTTGCCCTTTGAAAAAACACCTTTGGATCAATTAGAACAAGAATATTCTCTTAGGTTGAAACCAAAGCCAAAACCCAAAGATGTCTGAGCTCACACAATAAGATATAAATCAAGTAAAGTATGTGCGCCACGGGTGCTGGCAAAGAGGACGTAGCAAAACAAATCAAGATGTTTGAATCAAAAATATTGACTTTTTAAAAACCTCCTTTATCAATATCCTGATGTGCACACTCTTGATTCATATAATTCTGCACGCTGGATTTGGCACACTTTACTGTTATTTTAAGGAGATTTAATTTGGAAAGCAAGGTTGCAAACTTTTTGCTGATCTCACAAGCAAACTGTTTCTTTTCTAGGTGATTGCTATAGTCATGGACATTTTCACAGATCCTGATATTCTCTTAGATCTGTACGATGCAGCAATCAGGCGCCGGGTACCTGTTTATCTTGTGCTCAACCAGCAGCATCTTCGCTCCTTCCTCTCCATGGCTGAGAAAACTTGCCTTAATGTCCGTCACACAGAGGTGAATAGGGGAACGCTTCAGTTTCTAAGCAGCACCCACTGGAGAATCTCAGCATGGAATGAATTCAATTATTTATCATATGGTTTGCTTTTAAATGCCCTCTCCCCCAATGCACTTACATTAATGTTGGCATTAACTGAATGTAGGACCAAGATTTTGTTAATGGGAGTCTTTAGAATTAGTTTTATTCAGCAAATAGTTTGAAACATTGAGGGTTCTATGGTCAAAGTAGGTAGGCGGGTTGAGAATGGCATTTATATCATCTTCATCAAAATCATAGCTGTAACTACCTTTAATTTTAAATGCAAAGTGCTTCTCTTCTCTTTGGATTTGCAAAGCTTGTTAATTGTATATTTTTAAATGTTGGTTAGATAATATATCAGGCAGGGGTTTAGAATCTCCAAAATATTGAGTGAAACTCTGATTCGAAATCCTGACTTGGCTACAAAATTGACTAGATATCCTTTGTGAAATCTGCTTTATCAAGTTATAGTGATAATAAAACGATGAAGGTACCACAACTAGATTGTTAAATCTGCCCACACAAAAAGATCAAATATGAAGGGCTTGCTAGAGGTCTCACATTAGAAAGAATGATATATTTTGTTTTACTAGTCATAAGCCAGAGTCCTTGAGAATGTAAAATACATACAAAGTAATACAAAAGATTTAAAAACCTATTTATAGGTCATTGGTTAGAAATCTTATCAATTGTCTTGCTGGTGTTGAAAGAAATATCCTTCTGGCTTCAATTCCAAGTGGGAAGAAAGACACTGGAAACATGGAGACTGCTTGGAAAGATGGTTTAACAGTGGACAGGACCACATGTTTTGAGATCCTGGGCAAAGAAAAAGCAGATGGGTGGGAGAGAGATAGAGATTTATAGCCTCTCTTGGGCCCCACCTTAGAGCTTCCTTTTCCTATGTAAGAAATGTATTCTGATGACTGCAAGTCTTTAAGAAGATGTTGGATAACCATTTGTCTGAAACGGTATAGGGCTTCCTGCCTAGACAGGGGGTTGGACTAGAAGGCCTCCAAGGTCCCTTCCAACTCTGCTATTGTAATTCATTGGTTGTCAGACTTCCATGGGACCATGCAGGAGTAACCTTGAAGTGTCTTGAGCCCCAAGCTTGGTTGAATCTTGCTGGGTGATGCAATCTCCCCAGGTACCATGTGGTGAATTCTGTTGGCAGATGGGTAGAGGGCTAATTTTATCTTTTTTGGATCTTGGGTGAGGTCATTTGCTTATGAATAGATCTAGCTATTTCCTTATCTCTTAAGTGCTGACATCTGCTGTGGGCTATTGAGGAGGGTGGGGGCTATTAAGAATGAGTCTGCTTCCTGCCTTAAAACCACGTTTCTCCATTTCTCATCCAGGGAAATATAATATTCTGCCTTTCCTATATTATTTCATTCTTCTAGGAGAGGAGTGGGTGCTAACTTCCTACACTGGTTTTTCAATCCTGGAGATCCCTATATCTGGAAATTAGCATGAGTAAAAAAAAATACTGTTCTGGACAAATAGGAGTAACTGATTGTCTAAGTGCAGTGTATATATTATACTGATTTATATATAGGCTTTTTTTGTTACTGTACTCTTGCATAGAACCTGCGAGTCAGAACTCTTCGTGGCTGTTCCTTCCAAAGCAGAAGCCAGAAACAGATCACAGGAGCCTTGAAGGAGAAATTTCTGCTGGTTGATGGAGAAATTGCAATCACCGGCAGCTATAGGTAAGAGCTCTTCCTTGCTTTTCTGTGCAATAAATGAAGTTGTTGTGGATCCTAGATCCAGGAAGTGGCAAAATCATGAATACTTTATGGCTGCAAGGTCTGCAAACTGCCTCTCTGGGATGTCAGCTTTTGATCAAGAGCAGCCCTGTGCCCTTAAGAGTATTTCAAATCAGCAAGTGAAGCTTTTCTCCGCGTGAATCCGATCACTCATTAAGCTCTGCGTAATATTCTCCTCTCTTGGGAAGGTATGCGACTCTCAATTAACAGGCAGCAGCTTAATTTGGTAACTTTCCAAAGTTTCTCAAAAACCAAAGTAAGTTTACTGCTTCATCGCAAAGCAAATTGTAGGGGATTAATTACAAGACGCTAGAATTGCAAATGGAGATATTTACAGCTCGAAACAGAGACTGGTTGTAGGAATTGAGGAATGATGTGTGATAGAAAGAAATGATAGTTCAAAAGGAGTTCTGCTCTCATGTTCATGTTGCATGGTTACATTTTCCAAAAGAAAATTCCTTGCAGTGGTAGGATTCAAAAAATTTTACTACCGGTTTTGTGGGCGTGGCTTTGTGGGGTTGGAGTGGCTTTGTGGGCATGGCAGGAGAAAGATACTGCAAAATCCCCATTCCCTCCTCACTCCTGGGGGAAGGTTACTGCAAAATCCCCATGCCCTCTCCACCCCACTAACTTGCTTTCCAGCTCTGTTCTCCTCTTCAGGGCAGAGAGCTGGGAGTCTGGGAGGCAGTTTGCTGGTTCTCCGAACTACTCAAAATTTCCACTACCAGTTCTCCAGAACCTGTCAGAACTGGCTGAATACCATCTCTGAATCCTTGGGTTGGTTGATCTGTGCAGATAACTCTGGGAATTTCCTTGGATCAAATTGCTTCCAGGCTCGGAGAAGCATGAGATGATTTTAAATTCCTCTGCCTGCTATGAAGATGGTTATGGCCATGAAACCAAAGGGGAACTTGATGCTCTTCGTGGTACGGACAGATAAATTGTGATGTAATGGAAAATAACACAAGACACTTGGGGCAGAACACATTTTGTTAGCCAAAGACATAACTAATCACTCTCTTCAATCTTCTCACTTCTTCTCAGCCTTTGGTTATGTTCTCCTCGTCCTAACTCCTAGGATCAACCCAGTGAAGGGACTGTCCAGATGGCACTGTGTTGGAGATAGATAATGTCAGAACGATGCACCAATGTTTATTAGAATACTAGCTGTAGCTGGCCACGCATTGCTGTGGCCCACTCTGGTTAAATGGCCAACCAATCTGTGTGCAGATCTACACCTGCACACATACACACAACCACCGTATAACCCCCAACCTACCTACTGTATTTCTTCCTCTCTCCACCTCCCTCCCTCCCTCCCTCCCTCCCTCCCTACTGTATTGCTCCCTCTCTATCTATCCCTCTACCTACCTACCTACCTACCTACTTTATTTCTCCCTCTCTATTCCTCTACCTACCTATCTACTGTATTTCTCCTGGAGGAGGTAAAGAGACTGTGCCTCTCCAGATATTAGATTTCTACAGTCATGGGAGTTAGAATTCAGCCACATCTGAAGGTGCAGAGAGATTGACCTGCCTTCTCTAAAAGTATTGGCTCATAATTGGATTTGTGCACATTCCCCATGTACAGATATGCTTATATAACTTTCTGTATGTTATTTCTTCCCACTATGACTTTGAGATATTAAGTTTTTGGAGATAGGGAGATAGCATTGAGAGCACCATAGAAATATTTTGATACACCTCAGTGTCCATGAATGGGCCAGAAATCACATAAAGAAATGGACCAGCCAGATGACCATCTTACCATGTTTTTCTCTACTCCCTGCATCATCAGAAAAGTCTTCTAGCCTAAATGGCATCACGCAATGGCTGAGCTCTATCCTGCATCAGGAACGAGATGAGAAGGGTAGCTCTCCTTATCTTTTTAATGCAAATTCAGCCAGCATCAGATAGATATTAATGGATTGGGTCCTTTTGCAGAAGTCAGGTGCCCATTTTTTTCCTACAGTCCAAGCCAAAAACTCATATAAAGCAATGCCCTATGACTAGAGAAAGTGTGCCCACGGTAGCTACAAGCAGCCAATAGTAGATTTCAGCTCCAACTGTGTCAGCCACTGCATCCTTGATAAAATATCTTAAATTGTGTCCATGGTAAAAATGAAAGGAAAACTATTATTTTGAAACTGGAAGAACGGAGATGACCTTTAGGTCTCTCGGCTGAGTTCGGGAGAAGAGACCAGGGCAATATCAGGGCATCTTTGTACTGTGGTTAGGGGCTGCTGGATGACATTGCAGGAGGTTGTGGAATATCAAGATATGTAATCAAGTATTAGTTATGGGGGGAAATTAATGAACACTGTAAATGCTAAACAGCTCTAGGATGCTTGAATAAAGTCTAAAATTTGACCCGTCAGTCTGTAGGGAGAAACAACCATCAGGACTCCACATTCCAAAGATATTAAAGAAGCTATGGGTGAAAAGACAAGATAATTCACGAAATTTAAGATGAGATAACATGATTATTATGGGTCCATTAATGGCCACCTCCCTCCTAGTGACTTTAAGCATCTTCATAATATCACTCAGCCCTCACTGAAGTGATAAAAAAAACCTCATTATCATTATTTTGGTCCAACAGTTGAGTGTCTCTATAGACTTAGATCTTTGAACCTTGGCAATTTCAAGATGTGTCTTGAAATTGCCTTGACTTCGCTTTCCAAAATTAAGGTTACCAGGGTTAAAAAAAACACTAATACAGTTGCTTGCTAGTGGAAAAGGGACTTGTAATAAATAAGAATACATTCAAAAATGGGCAAGCAGGCTCAAGCTACCTCTTCTTTCACAGTTCCAATGTTTTTTTCACCCAGCTGGGTCAGTTCTATCCAAGGGGATGGTTTGATTTGACTTTTGGTTTTGCCTCTCCCACTGAGCATGTCTTGTTCTGGATCGTCCGAAACCTTGAATTAGGTATGAAGTGTTGTGTGTGTGCACGCATGCATACCCAGAGGAATGATTGTCTCTCATTCTGTTTCCACGCTGGAAGCTCTGCTATTGATCTGCCTGTTCTCCATAACTACTCACAGTGAAGTCTGCCAAGTTGAGTGACAGATTATTTTGTCACTTTCCCAAAAGGCAGAATCTCTCTGCCTTTAATGAGATGCGTAATGGGTTAGAAATACAGGAAGTTATGCTTTTGACAGCACGGCATTCGAGAAAACGCTGCCTGCCTTCCATTGCAGCCTGCCTTACACACATTAGGTGCCTCCGGGTATGCCACAAAAAAAAAGGGGGGGGGAGGGAATGAGAACCCATTTGTGAGCTTAAAGTTCTGCTGTTTTAATCGAAAAACCTCCCTCATTGGGGAGTCATATAAGTCATGGAGGAAGAAAAGTTTAACTGGTTTTGATGCAACTGGTGAGGCCTTTCTTGGTTCGCTTTTCAGTTGTCTGCAGCAGAAATTAGATGGTTGATGAGTGATGCGAGTTCGAATATGGATCGGTTACCACTACCAGAGATTTATGCTTCCGAGCTTTCGGACTCTTGCTGGAGCCCGTCTTCAGGGAACGTCTCTCTATTAGAGTGGGTGCTTTTGAGTGGTGTATATGTGGAGCCTTCCTATTGGCTGATGGGTGTGCTGATGATTGGCAATTAACTGTCCTTTCCTTGTGCTGCCAAGCCCTGGGATCCTAAGTACTTGTTCAAGGAACTTCTCTCTATTAATGTGGGTGCTTTTGAGTCGTGCTTATGTGGAGCCTTCCTATTGGCTGATGGGTGTGTTCATCTGTGTTGATGGCTGGCCATTAACTGTCATTTCCTTGTGCTGCCAAATCCTGAGATCCTAAGTACTTGATAAGCTGGTGGTAAATCAGCACGCCTTTTAACTGACAAGGCCCAATTCCCAGGCTTCAAAGACAGCTTTCCCCGGCCATCTTTGTACCTACATAGCCAACGATCTTAGTAGCTGCGAAATTAAATGAGCGTCCTTATTCATTGCAATGTGAGGCTACCAATGAGTTCAGGTATCCTCGTCTGATCACTCACTTATGTTCTTCCAATCTGGTGCCGGAGCCTGATCCAAATTCGAGCATCGTTATCCTGACACACGTATATTTGCCTTCATTCGTGGTTGATGAGTGAATATGGGCAACAGAACTGGAGAGAACTCTGTGCTAAATGGATCGTGATCTATTGAAATCCATTACAAGATTAGTCCAGGTAATCCTGTGGTCAGTTGTTTCTTCAGTTTCAGGAAACCCAGCTTCGCTTCCCAATTTCCCATCCACATTCTTCTTGAGATCTCAAATACTACCATTTCTAAGAATTCAGGAATTGTTCACTCTCCTTTTCATCCTCCACCCACCAGGAAACGTCATCCAATCTTTTGCCTATGAGAATACTAGCATACCTTGTGCTGCTCCTTCCTTATACGATATCACATAATTTGACATCACTCCTCTGTGATGTCACTGGGTGGTCTTATACCCGGGTCTCCAAATACTGTAGCTTTTGGCACCTATTGTGATGTCATTGCTTAAGCAGTTATCAGATTCTAGGAGGCTGTTGCTAGAGATTCATTCTACTTTTTCAGCGGATTAGAGTAGCAAGATTAAAGACTGTGTAATACGGTAGCGAAAGGAGCAGAGAGCCAAAAGCTGGGATCCAGGTCTGTAGCTTTACATAAAAAAGTCAACCTCAAGAAAGACCAGTTGACATTAAATGTCTGGGAAGTTCTTGTAAATCAGCCAAAATTTTTCTTCTGTATCGAGTGGGTTTTATAAATCTCTACTAGAAGTTAGCCAAGGAGTGAAGTAGAAACTTACCTGAATTTTTGGAACCAGAGAGTGCCTAAGTCTAGTTTATTCCTAGGAAACAAAAACAAATACTACTCTTTGGGAAGTACAGATCAAGGCATCCTGGTTTATTTCTAAAGCCAAATACCTTCTGTTGATTAGATGCCATTATAGGCTGGGCAGACTTCCCAGATATAAGCAACCGAGATTCAGAATATTAGAGATGAGTTACTGCAGTCTCCTGTTGAAGCCATACAAAGAGAAGTTGTGAAAAGCAGAAACCTAATACCGTCAACTGAATATTTTTCTTTTGGACATTGGGATTGAAAGCTGGAAAAGTTGATTTATTTCTGAAGTCTCTGAAGCCACAACCTTTAGCAAGCTGGTGAGGACGGCAGCACTACAAAAAGGAAACAGGCTGGCACTTTTCTGTACCACTGTTAAGCAATAAAGGGTCCACCCTGCAGAAGCCCCATCTCCCCTGAGTTGCGATGAAGTGTTCTTTGCAATTTAGCCTGGTGTGCATCTTGGTTTGCTTGCTGCCTTCCACTGTCTCCAAGGATTGCTTCTTTTGTGAAATTACTTCCTCAACAACATGTCCTGGCCTCAAGATGAGCTGCGCTGAAGATGAAGACTGCTTTGTGGGTGAAGGGGTTGCCTTGGGGGTTTCAGACGTCCAGAACAAGGGGTGCACCCGCTCCATCAATTGTGGCAAAGAGCAACCTGTTGCCTACATGGGTGTCACCTACAGCTTGGTCACCAACTGCTGTAAGGGGACCATGTGCAACGGGGCTCAGTCTCTGAGAGGCCCTTCCCTTTTCCTTCAGTTTGCCCTCATCGGCCTCCTGAGGGGGTTCCTCTGATTTAAAAAAAGTTTCAAGCAATAAAATAATCAGGATATTTTTGGAATGTTAAATCTTTGCATCTGTGATGTGAAAACTGGCACTGGGCGAAGGATAAAGGTAGTCCTCAACTTACAATGTTAATGGAGTCTGTCTTCTACAATAGTTAAGTCACGATGGTTGTAAAGCAGGTCTTCATGTAATTGGCCCGATTTTGCCACTTTTTTAAAGGTAATCATTAAGCAAATCAACATGTTTATTAAGCGAATCTGCGGTCTTTAAGCAAATGCCACAGTTGTTAAGCAAACTCATTGTTTACTACGGGATGTTTTGACTGAAAACTGATAGTAAACGCTGACTTTTGCCCAAGACATCATAAATTGTGTCACGTGACTGGGGCACACTGCAGTAAACGTGGACTGCCTGCTAATTGCCCAAAAGGGGCTGTCACATGGCTAGCTGCCATCGGAACTTCAGAACTGAGTCATAAATACCATTTGGGGGGGGGGGGATGTTGTGCCTCTGAATGGTGTATAAGTGATCAGTCATAAGTCAAGGACTACCTGTAATTCCATTTGTATCAGAGCTTTTTTGCACAGTTGTAGTTTTAAATAGCAATGCTATGGTCAGATGATGAACAAGGAAGTGAAGGAGGAGAAAGGAAAAGCTGTGGATCTCTATCCAAAGATTTCTTGCTCTTCACTCCTAACTTGGCCTCTAAGCAGTAAGTGGAAAATCCACTGATAAAGGTTGGGTTAGGAGTTTGGAGTGAAGCTCTCATTCCCCAGTCACGTGACTGCATTTTGGATACTTAACTTTAACTTTATTCGCATTTATATACCGCCCTATCACCCTTGCGGGACTCAGGGCGGTGCACAGGCAATAATAAAATGCTATAAACAAATACAATAAAATATCTTGAAAATAAATTAAACTGAGAGACCTGTGCTAAAATTTCAATAAAAACCTCTTCTAAAACCAAAATTAAAAACTATGTAAAAAATATGCCAGGCCGGCCGCATAGAATAGGTGTGTTTTCAATGCCCGGCGGAAGAGGTGCAGGTCCGTGGTTGTACGCAGGTCAGGGGGTAGGTCATTTCAGAGGACGGGGGCTGTCACAGAGAAGGCTCTCCCCCCGGGAGTCGCCAGCCGGCATTGTCCGGCAGATGGCACCCTAAGGAGGCCCTCCCTGTGGGAGCGGACAGGTCGGTGAGAGGTATGTGGTAGGAGGCGGTCCCGCAAATAACCAGGTCCCATGCCATGGAGCGCTTTAAAGGTGGTTACTAACACCTTGAAGCGCACCCGGAAAGCCACAGGCAGCCAGTGCAGCTCGCGCAGGAGAGGTGTTACATGGGAGCATCTCGAGGCCCCCAAAATCCCCCGCGCGGCCGCATTCTGAACTAACTGGAGCCTCCGGATGCACCTCAAGGGAAGCCCCATGTAGAGAGTGTTACAATAGTCAAGGCGGGAGATGACGAGGGCTTGAGTGACCGTGCGCAAAGTGTCACGATCTAGAAAGGGGCGCAACTGGTGTATCAGGTAAACCTGATAAAAAGCCCCCCTGGCCACGGCTGTCATGTGGTCATCCAAAGACAGGCGAGAGTCCAGGAGGATGCCCAAGTTGCGGTCCCTCTCCGCGGGAGCCAGTGACTCGCCCCCGATAGCCAGAGATGGAACCAGCTGGCTATATCGTGACGCCGGGAACCACAGCCACTCGGTCTTGGACGGGTTGAGTTGAAGCCTGTTCCTCCCCATTCAGACTCGCACGGCTTCCAGGCACCGGGACATCACTTCGACGGCATCGTTGGGGTGGTCTAGGGTAGAGATGTACAGCTGGGTGTCATCAGTGTACAAAACCACGGATGATCTCACCCAGCGGCTTCATATAGATGTTGAACAGGAGGGGTCAGAGGACCGACCCCTGAGGCACCCCACACGTGAGGGGCCTCGATGTCGAACTCTGCCCTCCTGCCAACACAAATTGTGACTGGTCAGAGAGGTAGGAGGAGAACCAACGTAAAACCAACCCCAATCCCTCCAGCCGGTGCAACATGATACCTTGGTCGATGGTATCGAAAGCCGCTGAGAGATCTAATAGAACCAGGATAGAGGAATAACCTCTATCCCGAGCCCTCCAGAGATCATCTACCAACGCGACCAATGTCGTCTCTGTGCTGTACCCAGGCCGGAAACCGGACTGGCGCGAGTCCAGATAGACAGTTTCCTCCAGGTGCTGGGGGAGCTGTCGCGCCACCACACTCTCAACAACCTGCGCAAGGAAGCAAAGGTTGGGGACTGGACGGTAGTTGGCCAACACAAATGGGGCCAGGGAGGGCTTCTTGAGGAGGGGTCTCACCACCGCCTCTTTCAAGACGGTCGGTAAGAACCCCTCACTCAATGAAGTGTTGACAATTCCCTGGAGCCAGCCTCGTGTAACCTCCCGGGAGGCCAGTACTAGCTAGTAGGGACACGCATCCAATAAACATGTGGTGGCGTTCAGTCGCCCCAGTATCCTGTCCATGTCATCAGGAGTCACAGGATCGAACTCTTCCCAAACAACGGTCTCAAGACCTGCCCCCGTCAGCCGCCCGGACTAAACCAATCGGAGGCTAGCTCGTCCCAGATCTGAACAATTTTATCATGCAGATAAGATCAAAATTCCTCTGCACGACCCTGCAAAGGAGCTTCCCGCGGCCTCTGGTGAAGGAGGGAGCGGGTCACTCTAAGCAGGGCGGTTATCTGCAGATGCGATAAGAGCGGAGAGATAATTCTGTTTCGCCGCTCTTATCACCACAAGGTAGGTCTGCAAATGTGACCTTACCTGTGTCCGGTCAGATTCGGAGCGAGTGGACCTCCAAACGTCCTCTAGACATCTCTTTCGGCACTTCATCACCCTCAGCTCTTCAGAGAACCAAAGGGCCAAGGTGGATCGGCGCCAAGTGAGAGGCCGCAAGGGCACGACCCGATCCAGGGCCCCCATGGCCGCACTGTTCCAGGCGGTCACTAGGTCCTCAGTCGAGTCGCGGGTCAGGGTCTCAGGTATTGCAGCAATCAGCCCTCATTTAGGGCCATTTGCAATGTCCCACAGAATCAATGGTTCTATTGTCTACATCTATGTATATTGAAATATATACTTATAGGCTCCAACACTAGAGCACCTCTTGATGAACCATCCAACACTGCAGCTTTCAGTAATAACAGAATAACGGAGTTGGAAGAGAGCTTGGAATTCTTCTAGTTCTGTGATGGCAAGCCTATGGCATGCGTGCCACAGGTGGCATGTGTGCCATATTTGCCAGAATGGTAGCCCACAGCTCCGGCGGGCATGCGTGCACTGGCCAACTGATCTTCAGCCTTTTGGAAGACCCGGGGGGGGGGGGGCAGACATTTTTGCCCTGCCCAGTCTTCAGGAAAGCTTCCAGAGCCTGGGGAGGGCGAAAACCAGTCCATCAGGAAAACTGGAAGTTCAGGAACGAACTTCCTATTGGGCCATTTTTCACCCTCCTATGTTTCAGGAAAGCCTCCAGAGCCTTGGGAGGACGAAAAACAGGCCCAAAGGGTCAACCGGAAGTTCAGTAACATCCTTGACACGTTGGGCCTGTTTTTCACCCTCCCAGGCTCCAGAGGCTTTCCTGAAGCTTGGGGAAGGCGAAAACGGCATCCCCCGGCCCTCTGGAACCTGGGGAGTGCGAACCAGGAAATCATGCATGCATATGCAGGGGGTGGGCATGTGTGCGGGCACAATTTTGGTGTGCACAATTTTGGTACACCTTTATAAAGTTCTAAAGATCTAGTCCAGCCCTCTGCTCAAGCTAAGACCCTGCACCATTTCAGACTATTGGTTGTCCAATTTCTTCTTAAAAACCTCCAGTGATGGAGCACTCAAAACTTCTGGCGGCCAGACATTCCACTGGTCAATTGTTCTATTAGCTAGGAGGATTTATGTTTATAGGCAGGTTTGCTGTACTGATGGAAACGGCACCTTCAAGACACTAAAAGAAAACCCAGGAATACTCTGATAACAACACAATTCATTCAGAATATGCAGATTCCTTGTTTACAGCCAGGTCTTTTGAGTCCATTAACACATCACATTTTGTTCCTTGTGGTGGTTGCAGCAGATTGCTGTGTGGAACACTGCCACCCTGCTGTCTCCCAAGTTCAGGCACAATTTCTCCTCGTTGCTTTTTGACGGCAGTGAATCATTCAGACCAGCTTGCAATAATCCCAGTGCTCTGCTTCTTCAAATTTAGGCCATGAATTTCTCCCGTGGTCAATGAGTTTGCGCATTTACTCCTCTCTCAGATTCAGATTAAAGGTTTGAACTTCATCATATGGACTCTGATTTTGGTGGTTGTTTGCCTTTTGATAAAAGGAAAACGGTCCATCTTAGAAACATCAGGTTAGGAATTTGGAGTAGCAGTTGTGCATAATTTGAATTGCTTTCGATATAAATAATAGGCAGCTGCAGAATATAGGAAATTTGTCTTAAATTATTTATTCTCCACATAGTCTTCCAATTATTCTCGGTGGCAATGACTTCCTGTCTTTTCAACACAGTTTCCTGGATCTTTTCATCTGGATGCACCAACAACTGAATATGGGACCATAGAATCATAGGGTTGAAAGGGATCTTGAAGGTCTTCTAGTAGTCCAACCCTACATGAGCATGTAGAAGAGTGATCTCCTACATCCTCAATTCAGAATGTGCTTCTATGTGATTTACCAGGGAAGGGTTTTTATTTTATTTTTTTAAAGGAGACTGAAATTATTTAATCATGATGACAGTCCATTAAAGGAGCATTTTAATTTTATTAGGATTACCCACAGAAAGGAAGATAGATGTCACCATTTCAGCTTCCTTATGGATGGGAGCAGTGGTGGGTTTCTGCAGGTTCGCACCTACTCGCGAGAGCCGGTTGGTGAAATTTAGAGAACCGGTGAGAGGGGGTTCTACCGGCATACCTGGAAGTAAATCTGGCCCGCCACTGCCAGTGACCCAACGGGAAGGGAAGGGAAGGGAAGGAAAGGAAGAAAGGAAAGAAGGAAAGAAAGAAAGAAAGAAAGAAAGAAAGAAAGAAAGAAAGAAAGAAAGAAAGAAAGAAAGAAAGAAAGAAAGAAAGAAAGAGAATTTATCATCACAATTGAATCCAAAATTTTGGTTGCTAAGCAAGAGCGTTGTTAAATGAGTTTCACCACATTTTAAAAGGTGGCCACTCCCACCCTGTCACATGACTGCCAAGCCACACCCACAAAATAGGCCACACCTACAGAGTAGGTTCTAAAAAATTTGAAACCCACCACTGGATGGGAGACAAATAGAATTTATCCATATATGGACCTGTACAATATCAGATACACGGTTCTATAGGGGGTTTCACAGAGTTGCACAATAGTCTTCAACAAGCTCCCCCATGATTACTTCACCCAATCTCCTTGATTGCACAAATCAGCCACGTTAGACTGGTCTGGAAAGCCATGAATCACCTTCTGATCTGTAAACACTTCTGAAGCTTAGTCAATTAATTTTCATCTCAGGTCTTGCCCCAGAAGATATGTTTGCAAAATGTCACGGTGTTTCCTCTGGAGCTACAGAGAGGTCAGTTCTCACTGATGGCGAAATGCCCTTCATCCCTTCTCCTGGCACCCTGCTGCTGTTCTCCCCATCTAGAGAGAGGAGTCAGGGGCTCTGCCACATACCCCATACATTGGCATTTTGGCTTCTTTTTTCTGATGCCGATGAAATGGATGTGGCAAAATTGAATTCTGGGAGCTGAAGTCCTTCAGACTTAAAGTTGCAAAGTTTGCCCACCCCTGGTCTAGTGCCATGATGGCGAACCTATGGCACGTGTACCACAGGTGGCATGCAGAGCCCTCTCCGCGAGCACACGAGCTGTCACCCCAGCTGAGCTCCAACGTGCATGCGGGTGTGCCTCCTGCCAGCCAGCTGATTTTTGGGTATTTGCCGTGCGTTTGTGGGGCGTGGGGTGCGTGCAGGAGATGCATACACATCCATGGGGGGGGGGTCACACACACATGGGTGCAAAGGGGGGGGGGGCGCTGCACCCCCATGGCCCATTTTTGCCCCAGGAGTCTGTACAAGGCCTACTAGGCCCAAAATGCAGCACGGTGTATGTGTGAGATCATGCACGCATGAATGGGAGTGGAGGGACCTCAGGGTGTCACACGTGCATTCATAGGGGGTGGGGCATACAAGGTTGTTGTGTGTGCATTGTATTATAATCGATAAAAAGGTTAGCCATCACTGATCTAATAGTTAATCCTTCAGGAAACCAGGAGACTATGAGTTCTAGTTCTGCTTTAGCCATGAAAACTGGATGCGTGAATTTAGGCCAGTTACCCTATCTCAGCCCAACTTGCCTCAAAAGGTTGTTGTTGTGAGGAAAATAGGAGGAAGGCATATTAGATATATTCGCCACCTTGAATTATTTATGAAAATAATAAAGGAATATAAATAAAATAGCCTGGGAAATATTGGGGAGAAGCTGTCTTCACCTTCTTTCTCCACACAACTATTTAAACTACAATGTCTCTCTCTCCTCTAAAATTCTGGAAATCCAGATTTTTTTATCACAGCCTGGCAGCAAAAACATTATATAATATGGTTGAGACAACACCAGTGAGAATCTTTGTGGGAAACCAAAACGCTTTAAAATGATAATGAATATCTTTGGAAATATTTAAAGTTCTCCAACAAGATCTAATCAGGAAGCCAAAACCATTCTCTTTCTAGAAGAAATTTGGTTCTGAAATACAAAATTCAGTTTGGGTAGTGAATGTGTGATTAGCCGTGCCTTCACTTGGAATTCTACAAAAACAATTGTTGCTTCCTCTGAAATAAACCTTATTTTACAGCTGCACATTCAGCTCATTATTTTCCGTTATTGCTGAAACAGGAATTTCTCACTAAATCTTTGCTCTGCAAATGTAGGCCTTTGTAGTGCTAAAGTTCTTTCCTGACTGTGTTTTAGACTTTCACAATGTGAATAAAATATTATGGTGGTTTTTAAACTGCAAGCAAGAGATGCCAAAGGCTTTTTTGTTTCTTCTTACAACTTGGTTAAAAAGGGAACATTATGGCAATAGAGCTTAGACATGGGAAATCTGTACAAAACTGGCAAAACGGGATTGCTATCAGTCTTGAGAAATCTTGAGAAATTTCCTTTAAAAAAAAACACTTCCTCTAACTAAATGTATCTGTGTCAAAAGAAATGCTCAACAGAACAGAAATGAAATAGTCAGAATAGGTTGTGTTTAGCCTGGAGAGCTGAAGATTAAACAACAGCAGGGGCCACGCCGACTGTTTTCAAGTATCTGAACGACTACCCCAGAAAATGAAACAAGTAGCCACGTTCACATCGCACTTATCAAATCAAAGACCTAAGATGTCAGCAGGGGTGTCTGCAGAGAGGGTCAAAAGAAGTCAAGGTGCTTTGCTTGTATAGGATGGGGCTTTGCTTGTCATTATTTTTTAAAAAAACATCCTTTCTGCAGATACCCTTGAATTTCATCCAAACATCGTAGCCCGTTTGTTTCTGAGTTAAGACTGAGAGCAACCCCCTCTAAAATATGCAAGATTAGTTGCTGAGTGACTCATCTCTCTTTTTTTCCCTTTGTAATCTCAACATAGAAGAAATTAGCCCTGTTTTTGAGCCTCTGGCAGAGACAGAAGGCTAAAGTGACCACATAAAATGAAGATTTTCCAGTTTTGGCAGCTCAGATTTGTTTTGTTTTAGTTTGCGTTGTTTTTTTTAGGGTAAAACAGACTCTCCGCTCTTTTATCCCTATTGATTCTTTCTCCGTCTGGACAGTACAATATATCTGTGTGAATTTTGTCCTTGTTTCCTCTCTTTTCCTAAAATGTTTGAGGGAAAACGTGCAATCAGCTGAAAACGTCATTGTGATATTGGCCAAGATGGCCTCTCCTGATCTCACCAGATCCACACTTGGTGCAGTAGTGAATTGCTGCTGTGCATGGACAGGTGGGTCCTGGCCAGTACCGCCGTACTGGTAGTGGCCTGGAGCAGCTGAGAGCGTACCGATACAGTGGCTCGTTTTGCCCACCTGCCTGCCCTCATTCTATAGCTGTATTGATGCCAAAACGCACACTGCGCACAGCATGCAGAGCCTGCACGCATCCCAATAAGCAACTGGGTATCAAAGGGTCAATGGATTGCGCATGCGTGCACAGCACATGTCAGGCACATACACGGACAGACCACAATCAGCGTACCAGTTCCAATGGTAAGAGAAACCCACCACTGACTTGGTGATTGATTCATCTGTCACTACATCATTGGCAGTGGTGGGATTCAATTTTTTTTACTATTGGTTCTGTGGATGTGGCGTGGTGGGCGTGGTGTGGCTTGATGGGTGTGGCAGGGGAAGGATGTTGTAAAATCCCCATTCCCTCCCGATCCGCTGGGACTCGCGAGGCAGAGAATAGATGGGGCGGGGCCAATTAGAGGTGGTATTTATCTGTTTCTGAACTACTCAAAATTTCCACTACCGGTTCTGCAGAACTAGTCAGAACCTGCTGAATACCACCTCTGATCACTGGGTCAAAATGCCAAAGAGCACCGAGCAAAGCCACAGTGCATTTTTGTAATTGTGGAGATTAGGATTAAGAGTGTAAGAATACAAGGAGTGCCTCACTGGATTGGACCCTTTTGCCATCCAGTCCAGCCGCCCATTCTCACAGCGGCCTATCAATGGCATAAAGAAGCCCACTAGTCTCTCAACAGATGGCTTTCAAGGCTAATCTCCACTGATCCTCGATGATTAAGGCTATTACTTATAAGCAATAAATAGAAGTCAAGTAATAGATTTGGACTGAACATTGGAAGAAATTGTTTTAATGGTGAGAACAGGTTGACAGTGACACTGCCTTCTTTATGAGGTAGTAAGTGCTTCTCTGGTGGAGTAGGTGTTATGGTTTGGCCATTTGTGGCTTAATAATACAGTATGTCTACAGAAAAATCTTGTTTTGTGGATCTTGCGCAAGGTGGGACAAGCTTATCTCTAAGTCTAAAACTCATCCGATTCTACGAATTGAATCTGACTTAATCTGCCCTACAATTCAGCAGACCCAACTGCTTTCTACTAATACTTCAAACAGAAGATCCAAACAGAAATTGGGATG
The DNA here is from genome assembly GCA_039707465.1 of Rhabdophis nuchalis. NCBI lineage: Eukaryota > Metazoa > Chordata > Lepidosauria > Squamata > Natricidae > Rhabdophis > Rhabdophis nuchalis. The sequence continues at coordinate 153,990,353 of CM077647.1, read as the reverse complement.
TGCGTCAGTAAACGTTACATATCAAACTTGATTTACTAGGCCAGTTAAAGATTTTTGAGTTGCATTTGCATTGTTGTTATCCAGAGTTAATTTTTTTTTAATCCTTTAGCTTGTAGATAAAGCCAGACGGTCTGAATCGTTTGTAATTCAATTTGTGGTTACTGGACAGGACAAACCAAGAAATTGATGAATGCATCCTTTTTCTATATAAGTTTTAATGGATGCATTCACACAATATACTTAAGCTTAAGTAGAGAACTTGATTGTAAACAGATTAACAGTAAAATGATAGGTCTATATCAGTATGTTTGCTTGACCTATCCCTCTCAGTAAATGCAAGATGAACTTTGCCAGATCCTGTTTCCCACAGTGGCAAATCTGATGCTTTGTGAACATTTCCCAGCATGAGTAACCCTTTCAGATTGTTGTCTCCAAGCAACTGGGGTTGAAAGGTTTATTTATTTATAGCTTATTTATTAAAAGTATTTTTATACTCTTGCTTATTGCAAAGAATCTTGAAGTGGTTTATAAGTCTGTCAAATATTAAGATTTAAAACTCAAAATTAAAGGCATTCCATCAAAAATTGCTAATGGCCAGAGGATGCCAACTTTAAAAAGTGAGTGTTTAAAACAGGGGTCCCCAACCTTTTTTGCACCAGGGACCGGTTTCATTTTAAAGAAAACTCTGCGGACCGGCTGAGTGGCTCAGCAGTCATGTGACTGGGTGGGCGTGGCCAATTTGGAAAATGTGAAACTCACTTAACAATGGTCTTGGTTAGCAACCAAACTTTTGGGCTCAATTGTGGTCATAGGTTCTCTCTCTCTCTCTCTCTCTCTCTCTCTCTCTCTCTCTCTCTCTTTCTTTTTCTTTCCTTCTGTCTTTCTCTCTCTCGTTCTCTCTCTCTTTCTTTCTGTCTCTTTCTTTCCTTCCCTCTTTCTTTCTTTCTCTCTCTTTATTTCTTTCTTTTTCTCTCTCTTTATTTCTTTCTCTTTCTCTCTTTCTTTCTCTCCCTCTTTCTCTCTTTCTCTCCCTCTTTCTCTCTTTCTCTCTCATTTTTTCTTTCTTTCCCTCTTTCTCCCTCTCTTTATTTCTTTCTCTTTCTCTCTTTCTCTTTCCCTCTTTCTCTCTCCCTCTCTTTCTCTCTTTCTTTGTCTCTTTCTTTCTCTTTTTCTCGGTCTGTCTTTCTTTCTCTCTCTTACTTTCTCTCTCTCTCCCACTTTCTTTTTCTTTCTTTCTCTTTCTCTCTTTTACTTTTTGTCTCTCTCTCCTTCGTCCGCCCATCTCTGTCACTCTGTGTGTGTGTGTGTGTGTGTGTGTCTGTCTGTCTGTCTGTCTGTCTGTCTGTCTGTCTGTCTGTCTCGCATTCAGGCACTTAATCACTCATTCTGTGCCTCTGTCTATCTTTCTCTCCCTCCCTCCCTCTGTGTGTGTGTGTGTGTCACACTCTCTGATTCCCTCCCACCCTGTCTCTCTCTGTGTATATGCCTCTCTCTGTCGGTCTGTCGTCGTCCCGTCCCGTCCCCCCCCCCCCCACAGCGGAGTCTCCTCAGCCCAGCTCGACTCGCTCACTAGCCTTAGCCTGCCCCGCCTGGGCGGCCGCTGCCGCACTTGGTCCCTCGTGCGCTCGGTCAGGCTCCTTCCAGGAGCTGAGAAGGCTCCGTGGGGTGGGAGTGGGGGGGAGGAACCTCCACAGCCCCTGGAAGAAGACGAGTGGGTGGCATGCCGGTTGGGGAAGCTCTGGGGGGGCAGGGAGGAAGGGAATCCGCAGGCGGTAGGGAGGGCTGTTGCTGCGGCGTGCAGGAGTCCCACCGTCGACAAAGGTGGAGGAAGAGGCGCACCCCAACCGTGCGAAAAGCCCCGCCTGCGCTCTCCCGCGCGCTCTGCCCAGGGGGCTGCCCCCTCTTCCCTGCTCCTCCTCTCCGGCCCTGTGGCCCGGCTCCTACCCAGCCACGGACCGGCACCGGTCCGCGGCCCGGGGGTTGGGGACCCCTGGTTTAAAAGATGCCTAAAGCACATTAGTGTTAAGTCAGATGTATTGCGGAGGGAAGGCCACACCAAAGGACAGATATACTTCCAGAGACCATGGTGTCTTCATTTAATTGTGCTGAATTTGTAAGATTATTTTTAAAATTCATCTAGAATAGGAATGTGCTAACTTCAATCTGTCGGATCTTTGTTCTATATTACTTGAATTCAATGAATGGTTGACCAGAGCCAGATGAGAAAGAGTTGAGTAAATTCATAGGAATTTACTTTCAATTTTAAAACTGAGGTGAGCATTAAGCCCTTAAAGACAAAACCCCATAAATCTTAATCGAAAATAATGCAGCATTACCACAAATGATGGCATATATCCTACAAATGAACTAAGTCTTGCATGCACGAAATTTCTTTGTCTAGTCTTGAATCTACTGCTTAGTCATTCTACTGAGGGTTCTGATGTGACTAGAGAAAAAGAATCGGCTTATGAGGTACCATGCATAATTTGATAAATTTTCTGTCATGCCCTCTTAATCATATTTTTTTTGTGCATGCCTTTTCCATCTCTATATTTATCTATTAGCTCTTTGGACAGCAGTGATTTTGATAGGGCAAAACCAATCTAGATGCAGGTAGTCCTCAATTTACACCATTTGTTTAGCAATTGTTTGGAGATACAATGGCACTAAAAATATGGTCCTTGCATTTATACCCACCATAGTCATATGTACAAAATCAGAGCACTTGATAACTGGCATATATTTAAAACAATTGCAGTATTTCAGAGTCATGTGACTTCTATTTGCAATCCCTTCCCAGCCAGCTTCCAACAAGCAAAGTTAACAGGGGAAGCCAGATTCACTTAATGACAGCATTATTCACTTAACAACTGCAGTGAATCACTTAACCGTGGCAAAAAAAGATCATAAAATTGCACCTGACTCATTTAACAACCATTTTGCTTAGCCATGGAAATTCAGGTTCCAATTGTGGCAGTAAGGATTACCTGTACACCGGTTAAAGAGACAAGTCTTAGGGAGGGAGAACCTATTGAGATAGTCCACCCTAAGTAACTAATGACTTTGATTGGGCTTCAGAGAGAGTTTGGGGATGTTTCTTCTGGATATGGTAGGCCACTGTTTCTCAACTTTAAGATGTGTGGACTTCAACTCCCAGAATTCCCCAGCCAGCCATGCTGGATTGAAGCCCACACATCTTAAAGCAGTCAAGGTTGGGAAAACTGTGGTATGCAATTTGACTAAGGTGTGGACTAAGGACAAGGGCCTTGGAATAACTTTTTTTCTGAAGAATTTCAGATGAGAAAACAGCAGAAGAAATGCAGTTGGAGAAAGACAAAGAGCAAATCCAACCAAGCACATGTAAAAACCCAAACTTAACCCTGACTCGGCCATGTGGCTATGGGTACTTGGTTCTTCTTGTGCCTGTGATTACTATCCTTTCAGAGATGTAGTTTGTGATCCTTCTGCACTCACAGTCCCTGCTCCATGAACACCTACCACCTGTGGTCAAGAGAACCTTTGGAAAAATTCACCTGGTGCACCAACTGTGCTCCTTCCTGAATTGGAAATTTCCTCTCACAATATTTCATACTTTGGCCCCTTGACACGTAGACTACTGCAAAATTGTGGCTACATTTGAAGGTTTCTTGGAAGCTAAGCTGGACTAAAATGCAGCAATCTTGGCAGTTATGAGTAATTGTTTTGTTACTCATAAGTCCTGTTATACCTCTGTTATGTGAGCTGTACTGATTACCAGTGAATGCAATCTAAGGTGCTAATTATCCCCTATAGAGTCCTTCATTTCAAAGAGAATGGCTATTGAGGGACTGTCTATCTCCTGTCATGCCTGCCTGTCCTATAACGGAGGGTCCTCAAAGCCATCCCCCTGTTGGGAACCAGGCCACCGAAGCTGCAGGTGATTGCATGAAGCTTCATTTGCACCTGTGCAGGATTTAGGTTGCATGTGCAAAACCATTCTCCACCCCCCACCCCCCATTGCCACTGAAACCACTGAGGTCACCGCTGCTGGTCCATGTGACCGAAAAGGTTGGGGACTCCTGCCATAATGTCTAACTGTAATGTTAAAAGAGGCAGACTTGGAGGACTGAGTTCAAGAGATGCTGCTAAGGGAATGCTCAGATAAAAGACAGCATAGCCCTCAGGTGACTAATAGGTAAGGCAAGAGGCTGCGAAAAGACCCTAGTTTCCCAGTCTGTAAAGGAGACAGAGGAAGAATTGTACTTTAAGACTTACAAAATTGTGTTAATATAGTTTCACAATAAAGTAGAATCCGCTTATCTGGTTGTGATTTCTATCTGGCCTATCCTGCAAGGATAAATCTTGCAAGTCTGAGAGTTCAATTCTTGCCCCCTCACCAATCTCCTTTACAACTTGAGAAACTAGGGAGGGTCTCTTCGAACCTCTTGCCTTACCCATTGCAGGTAGTCCTCAACTTACAACCACAATTGAGCCCAGAACTTCAGTTGCTAACAAGACAACTGTTAAGTGAGTTGTGCCACATTTCAGACCTTTTTTTTAATCACAGGTGAACTGTAGTTGCTAAGTGAATCGTGTGGTTGTTAAGTGAATCTGGTTTCCACCCCCATGACTTTGCTTGTCAAAAGCAGGCTGGGAAGGTTGCAAGTGGGGACACATGACTCTGGGACAGAGTCAACTGTCATAAATGCATATCCATTGCCAAGCTCCAAATGTTGATTGTGTGACTGTAGGGATGCTACAATGGTTGTAAGTGGAAGGATTGGTCGTAAGTCGTTTATTTCAGTGCTATTTTAACTTCAAATAGTCACTAAACAAATGGCCATAAGTCAAGGACTATCTGTTCAGAGATGAACATAAAGGCTTCAAAGTTCTTCCCATTTTTGTGTGGCTCACAGATAAAGAGGATTTCGATTGCATCATCATGGCTGCCATCTTGACTTTTTCGACCATCCCGCACAAACATATCTTCCAAAAATGGCCTTCCTGGGCAATGACTGCAAACCATTCATGGCAAATAAAATTAAGCTATTATTTTATTTCCACGAGAAAGTTCAGAAACTGAAGTGACTAGGATGCATATTATTTGTATAAATTTTAATTCTTAGGGTTTTATAAGTGTTTTTAGCATGGGATATAATTTAATAGTTTTTAATAATGTATTTTTGTAATTATGTATGGTTTTTAATATTGCCTGTCCGCCGCCCTGGGTCCTTGTAAGGAGAAGGGCGGGGTATAAATTTGAAAAAAATAAAATAAAAAAATATAGTCAAAATTATCTTTTTCCCCCCCAACAGCTTCACATGGACTGATGCTCGCTTGAACCGCCACTTGGTCACTCGCCTTACGGGAGAAGTGACTGAAGCATTTGACAAGGAATTTCGCACTTTGTATGCGGCTTCCTGCCCCCTGCCAGCCCTGGAGACACCCCCTCACCTCCCACTTGCTTCTGTGGCACCGCTACCTAGCGCCAACGAGCTAGATGTGGCTCCGTATGTCAGCATGTTGGATGGGGTGCAGCTATCCCACCGAATTGCAGAGCGACGCTCGGTGGCCCCACAACCTGTGGCCAAGAGCCGGGCAGGTGACTGGGAACTTGTGTTGGCTTCGCCGGCTACTGCTGAAGATCCCATGTTGCCTGCCTCTCCTCCTAAAGCATCGTTCCGAAATCGATTTGCAGCATGGCGGGGTGTGGACCATTCTGGAGGAGGTCAACATGGATCTCCTGATGGGCCCAGTGCTCTTAGCGATATCTACAGGAATGTCCAACGAAACCGACTCTCTGCTGCCAAGACTACCGGGGCCCGCCCTAGTAAGTCCTTATGGGACCTCAGCCGTTTAAGCCAACTGTCTGGATCCAGCACAACAGGCTGGGGACGAAACGGTATAGACTCCGCTGAGGAAGCTAAAGTAAGTAGTGCCGATTATTTCCCCCTAAGGCTACAAATATGTTCACCAAATACTCTAGCTTGCAATGAGGCAACTGCATTCAACTCTGTGCGCTCTGTCAACCCAGCCTGGCTGGCTAGGGAATTCTGGGAGTTGAAGTCCCCACATCTTAAAGTGACCGTGGTTATAGAAACACTATGGTAGGCAATTTGACTAAGGCTTTGGTCTTGGCCCAAAACAGGTCTGTGACAAGGGCCTTGGATTAGTTTCTTGTTCTGCAGAAACACATCTTCCAAAAATGGGATTCCTGGGCAAGTCAATGACTGAGAAGCATTCTCGGTAAATAAAACTAAACTATTCTTGCATTTCCATGAGAAAGTTCAGAAACTGGAGTGGCAAATATGTTCACTAAATACTCTAGCCTGCAACCAGGAGACTGCATTCAACCCTATGTCTTCTGTCAACCAAGCTTGTATGTCTCTCAACCTTGGCAACTTTAAGATGGGTGGACCTCAACTCCTATAATTCTGGGAATTGAAGTCCACCCATCTTACAGTTGTCAAGGTTGCCAAATATTGCTGCACTCAGCTTAAACCAGTATTTCTCAGACTTTACAATGAAGACACGTGGACCTCAATTCTGGAAACTGAAGTCCACAGGTCTTAAAATTGCCAAATTTGATTAACATTGGTTTAAACTGTAGTCCCGTGGTTGTTCCAAACCAGAAACTTGGGTAGCATAACACTTAGACTAAGTGTTATGTAAAGGAATGGTGGCTTGACAGCTTGGCAGCTCCCCCTGAGTAGTATATGTGAAGGCAGCAGGAGTGAAATGAATACAATCCCTTCCTTTTCTTTCCACCTTTTCAGAGTGCAAAGTGCCACCCGCTTCTCTCTCTATTCTTTCCCTCTTGGGTGAAATCAGGGTGAGCCATTGATACTGTCATTGTTTTTGAATTGGCAGAAATGAAAACTGAGGACAACTTGTTTTTCAACTGCTTTAGCAAGGTTTGTGAAGTGGAAATGGGGTCAGGAGACAATTTGGTTTAGTTACCATGCTGTTTCCTAAAGATGCTTTTCAAAAGGCAACTGGACTTTTTGGGAGTTTTCCTTGAAAACCTTTCTTCCCATCCAAGTACCTTCTTCAGTTCTGAGTGAGAATTGTGGAAGCTTTTTGGACGAGAAGTGAAATGTTTTCAAGAAAAAACCCGAAGAAGTCTAGTTGCTTTTCAAAAAGCACCTTTGAGACAACCATGATCATCCAGATCATGGATACTGGACTTTGGGACCTTTGAGTAACTAAACCAAATTGTCCCCTAGCCCCATTTCCACTTTGCAATCTTCAGTAAAGCAGTTGGAAGATACATCATCATTTTCACTTTCTCTTCTGTAGGTGTGGCCTGCTTTGTGGGAGTGGCTTGCTGGCCATGTGACCGTGTGGGTGTGGCCAACTTGTAAAATGTGGTGAAACTCACTTAACAACGCTCTTGCTTAGCAACCAAAATGTTGGCTCAGAAACTCTGGCATTTGAAGCACGGAAGTCTTAAAACTGTCAAGTTACAAGACCCTTGCATCCTTAACCCTTTAGAAAAAATACCCCCAGGGGTGTTCAAACTTGTCAGCTTTAAGACTTGTGGACTTCAACTCCCAGAATTCCTCCTCCAGTCATGTTGGCTCAGAAACTCTGGCATTTGAAGCACGGAAGTCTTAAAGCTGTCAAGTTACAAGACCCTTGCACCCCTAACCCTTCAGGGGAAAAAACCCCAGGGATGTTCAAACTTGTCAGCTTTAAGACTTGTGGACTTCAACTCCCAGAATTCCTCCTCTCGCTCTCCATCTTGATGATGTGCAGACGGGTGGGGGGAGGGAGCTGGAACCGGTTCTAAACGGCCCTGTAGATTTGTGGAACCTCTTCTGTAGAAGAGCTTAGAACTGGCAGGAACCCACCCGTGAGGGTCTCCAAGGTCCTTTCCAAATCTGTTATTCTGATGGGAAAGGTGACACAGATCCACGTTCTTCAAGTTACGTGGCAAATGTGATTGCTGTATCGTTATCATGTTATTCATAAAATGATGCATGAATCAGTTTCTAGAGAAAAATATGGTTTATGCCTCCCTCCCCCACTCTCCCTTCCATAAAGCACATTTGATTTTCCGCTTATTCCCCTCTCCTTCGCAGCTTAAACTCTCAACTCCCCAGGAATCCAAATATCTCTTGTAATTTAGGTTTCCATAGGAACCAATAATTTCAGTACTGCTTAATCCTGGTTTGTTCAGAAGGTCAAATGGAAGACCCTGAAAAGAGCAGTAATTATGTTTTCTGGTTTTGCTTTCCCCATGAATCCTGGGTGTGTATAGAAGAAAAAGCTTGTAAATTCCATCTGTGGTCGCACCAACATTTGGTGCTTCTTGAGGCATTCCAGCTGCTGCAAAAACTAAATTTGGGGATGTTGTGTTGTCAGGAGTTTTGATTATTGTGGAAACCAAATTATCACTCCCCACCTCCCTCCCAAAACTTCCACACACATCAGGACCTTATTTCCCCATGTTCATTACACGAATTAAAGGTACCAAATATGATTGGTGAATTTTAAATGTTATTGTTACCTTAAAACACACAGAAAGAAAGCAACTGGGATATTGATTTCTCAGTGGCTATGTTTGCATCATATGCTAAGCCATGATCTCCTTAACCATCTTCTAACGAACTGGCTGGGTGTAGACCACTTGATCACGTCACGTGACATATCATGACATATCACAATGTGTTCTTTTTGCCTTTGAGGAACTGGGCCTGACCCAGCATTTGGCCAGCATTTGAGGCATTTGGCATTTCGACAGGCCTGGACAGTACCTGAGTCAACCACATTTTAGCCTTGTATGTTGTATGAACCAGGCCAACCTGAGATATTTTCATGCAGCTAGATCACCCCTACAAACTACCTCGTCCTCCCCACATACGTTCCTACCTCCTAATCAAGCTAAGTTAATTATTTAAAACTGGCAAATGACTAGGTATTCTGATTTTAGAAGCACAGAATTTGGCATCTTTCCTGTAAGCACAGGGCTCAGATGAAGATAAATATTTAGTATCAAATGGATCATGTTCACGTATTCAAAATCCTATACCTTCATTCAGTATTACGTTGTTGTAACTGAATATTATCCCTCTATAGAGTGGTATTTCTCAAACAATGAATAGGTTTTTTGATTTTTGAACTGTATTCTAAAAGGGAAGAGAAGGAGAGGAGATATAATTTTGGATCACTAGATCTTTACCTCGATTGGAGTTTTGGGAAATTTTTTACAGGTTTTACAGATTGAAAAAGTATTACATGCTCTGATCTAGGATGCCTGGGGAGAAAAATCAAAGAAATACCTTTTCCAGCTCCTCCCCAAAGTATAATACCGCAGGGATGACAAACAAGTGCCTTGAACAGCTAGCCAATGTATAATAAAGTTGTGTTAATAAAGGTTAGCCCACACTACACTTCAGTTCTATAGGTCATTACTAGCATTATCTTCTTTTGTCATTATTTGAAGGGCAGAATAATTACCACATGGGCAGGCTTGGGGGATGTTACACATAGAAAACAGAGTTGCTTTATTATACACTAGCTTTTCTTAAGCTAGACACAATGCAGAAATTGGAATGGAACAACTTGCCATGGTGATTTGCCACAGCCCTCATTCACCACAGCCCTCTTGATGTGGAACAACTCACTGTGGGACAAATTCCACCCAGGATAACTCAATACAATAAATATTATCCTCCACTGTTTCTTTGGCATTATTTCCATTGAAAAAAAATGGAAAGAATGTCAAAGAAACATTGAGAGAAAACATTTATTGCATTATTTTGCATTGAACTATCCAGGGCAAGTTGGCTATGGCGAGATGGCTGCGGCAAGATAGTCGTGGCAGGTTGGCCACAGTGAAAAGGGTGTGGCAAGATGGCCATGGCAAGTTGGCTATAGCGAGTTGTCCTATCTAGCCCCTCCAGAAATGGGGATTTAATTTCCCATAATTCCTCAGCCATCATGGCCACAAAAAGAATTCTGGGAATTGAAGTCCACATATTAGAAGGAGACCCAAGGTTGTGGGGATATTGTCTGGTATATCCTTTATATAGAACCCTAGCTGAGCTCATGTATTGTCTTGCAACAAGATGGCATGGCTGGCTGGGGAATTCTGGGAGTTGAAGTCTGAGGTTGAAGAACTTTGCTTTAGTAACTACCACAAAGAGCCCAATGTTGGTATTCAAACTCCACAACTGAGTGCCTTTGTTAATTAGGGTGCCCTAATGGTTCCAGCAACCACTCTGAGGGCTCAATTCTAAGAATTGCCTACAGGAAAATAAAGGATATATGAATAATATTTCCTTCCTCCAGCCTCCACCTTCAACCAATAGATATAGACAACATGGCACCTTTGGTCAATATTGATCAAGACTACACCCAGACGGAACCAGGAAAACCAGAGTATCATAAAACCTAGAGTTGCCATTTCTCCCTGTATTTTGAAGATTCTGTGGTAGGCAATATTCAACAGGTGTTTTTTTATCCCTTCATGCCACAATGCAGCTGTAAGGAGTGAAGATGGGGAAGACAAGATCTCTGTTCTCTCAAGCTGATCTGTAACCCCACCAGATCTGTAAAAGCAAGTTGCTAAGATTTTGCGTATGTTCAGGTGCTCTCCTCTCAGCTATTAGCAACATTTGATGACAATGCTTTGTAGGAGCTGTAGTCAGCCAGCTGCTTAGAATTTATTAGAATAACAAATCTATTATTAATAATCTATTAGAATAATGAATAGATAACCATAAGACTTGAAGAATTGATCATTATGTTTTTATCGGCAATAGTTAGGGAGAAGAACACAATGCTATTTTTGATTGGCCAGACTTCTGACAATAATGAGAATTTGTATGTTTGTCTAAATTTGGTTCATATTTGTTTAATGAAGGTAGCCAGTAAGTTAGTGTGATAAGCAGACCCAGGCACCTACGGATAATCCTGGACTTACAACCATTCATTTAGTGACTGTTCAAAGTTACAAAGTGAAAAAAGTGACTTACAACTGGTCCTCGCACTTATGGCCATTGCTGCATTTACATGATCACATGCTTAAAATTTGGGCACTTGGCAACTAGCATGTATTTAATGCAGTTGCCATATCCTAGGGTCACATGGTCACTATTTGGAACTTTCCCAGTTGGCTTCTGGCAATCAAAGTCAATGGGGAAATCAGGATTCACTTGACAACCACATGATTGATTTAACTTCTGCAGTGATTCACTTATCAGCCATGGCAAAAAAAGGTCATAAAATCAGGTGCAACTCATTTAACAACCACTTCCCTTAGAAACCGAAATTCTGGTCCCAATTGTGTTCATAATGTCACTTCAGCACAACTTAGGCAATCATACCATAGTGTGTTATGAAAACCCAAAGAGAAGCCTATGGACCAGGGGTGAAATTCAGCAGGTTCTGACAGGTTCTGGAGAATCGATAACGGAAATTTTGGGTAGTTCGAAGAACCGGAAAATGCCACCTCTAGCTGGCCCCAGAGTGGAGTGGGAATGGAGATTTTGCAGTATCCTTCCCCTGCCACACCCACCAAACCATGCCCAAAGAACTGGTAGTACAAAATTTGAATTTCACCACTGCTATGGACTACTGTTCTTCAGCCTCGGCAACTTTAAGTTCTGTGGACTTCAATTCCCAGAATTGCCCTGGCTGGGAAATTCTGGGAGTTGTAGTCCACACATCTTAAAGTTGCCACGGTTGAGAAACATTGCTATAGACATGCACCCAAACATTGGTTTCAAATCTGATTATGTTGTTTTCTGCTTTTTCACAGAAATGGGGCTATCAAGCTACGCCAGCAAAAGAATTGATGAAACATCGAGGATCTGGCCACGTCCCAGAAGAACCGAGAATGCCTTTTTACATGGCCCATGGACGTATGACTCCATCCCCTAGTTACATACCCCTAGGAAGACTACAAGGGCAACTCTACCATAAGCCTCCCAATATAGGCCTACCCAGGACTTGGGGGCATCTGCCAAGGCCCCAGTATGGGCATCAGCCACGGTTTTGAACTATCTTTGAAGTTCTGAGTCAAGGGGTGGGGGTGGGGAAAGAGAGATCTGAGGTTAACCCAGATGCAGCTGGAAGCATTATAGACAGAAATGATTACTTCACTGCAAGGAAGAATGAAAGCTGATTACAGGCTGGAACTCCTCACACGTTCTGCTATAGACTTCTTCTTTTTTTTAAAAATCTAATGACCTTTCCCATGGTACCATTGCAAAATTAGGCCCTGAACTTGCTTCCTGTTTATACAGTGACAAATGTTTGTGTATCCAATCAAGCAAGCTGAACAATTTTTTTAATGGGGTGGGATGAATTAGAAACCAGCATGCCTCACAGAAGCATTATCACGAGCTGTTCAGCCATTTTGGGGTGAAGCAGCTGAAACACACAGAATCAATATTAAGCGACTGTCCACCTTTCCCCTGGTACATGTTGATAAAAATGGAAGTTGCATATGCATTCCTGCGTTTGGAATTAAAAGGAGGAAGTTGCTCTATCTTAGATTGTATTTTAGACTCCCTTCCCCTATCAAAGTATGGGACTGGATTGAAAGCAGGCAGAAAGTACAATGAGATTTTAAAGGGATCAGCATATTCTGGTTTCTGAGAGGATGCGTTTGGAGAGGAGGAGTGTTGGAGTGAGTGTTTATAAATCTCTGGAAACAAATGGAGAAAAAAGAGAGAAAAAACAGTGATTCTGGGAAGCCAGTAAATAGAAGAAAAACGTATCTTCCATACGTATTTCATGGAAGATGGAAGAGAAAAACCATCTAGTCCTCTTGCAATCCACTTTAAAGTCCATCAATGAACACTACATTATAGAGCATGGGTGTCAAACTCGTGGCTCATGGGTCAGATTTGTCACATGCTGGCCACGCCAATCTCCGGTTTAATGAAGGGGGGGAGTCGTGATACGTCACGAGATCATATGACAACGTGAGTTTGACACCCTGTTGTAGAGTAAATACTGGGAGCAAAGAAGGTGTGGTCCCACAGTATGGTCAACGAAGTCAAGATGGCAGCCACAACACAACATGGGCAGAGCTTTGATTGCCTCTTTCAGTCCACCATCTTAACTCTTTGCAGATCCCCCTGGAGCAAATCTTTCAGGTTCTCTGAAGCTCTTTGCCCCGCTCCCAAATCCCAATCCTTGAGCATCTCAGAGAGATGAATTCCAATGATACCATAATTTTCCATCTTCTCTTGATGTGTTTGCAGGGGAAACTTAATTGTGCCACAATCCAATGTTTTATGGGAGTGGCATGGCCTTCCATTTCAAAACCTCAGTTGATGTTAGCATCTTAAATTCTAGCCCCCCAAAAATGCTAAGGAAATCAATAGGATAATTACAGAGATAGCTCTGGGAAGCATCAGACTGAGATACCTGAATACATTTAGCTTCGAGAAGAGATGGTTGTGACTGAGGAGGAATGTGATAATGTCTGAAGAAGCTCACAATCTGTTCTCTGCCTCTTCAAAGTGTGGGATGTGTAACCGATAGCCTTCAGTAACAAGAAGGCAAATTCCAATTTAATTGCCAGGAAAACACCCTAACAGGAAGTCAAATACAACAATGAACCCATATTCAAGGAGAATCTTGATCATCGCTTGTCAGGGAAGTTTTAATGTTGGATTTTTGTCCTGAGCAGAGTTGTTGCTTGGTTGTTCTTAATGGACTCTCTATAATCATGAGTTAAATTATAGATCTAGTGATAGCAAGATTCAATTTGTTTTTAACCTCATCCCTGCTTTGCACAAAAACAGAACACCTGAATTCAAATGTATGTTTATCAGTTTTCAACATTTGACTGGCCCTATTGAAAGGTTTGTCTTAGGTATGATATTTTAGATGCTTTTCTTTATGGATCAATAAAATTTTCTTTGCTATTTTGTTCATTGACTCAATGAAGATGGAAAACATTTCCTACAATTTGAATCCAGCTAAAAAGAGAATGTGGAAGAAAAAGAACTAGGTAATTAAATTGGAAGTTTGATAGAAACCTATAATATTTTACATTCTGTTCAGAAATCTCCAGTGTTCCTAATTGACTAGTGTTTTAAAATATCTAGAAAGTAGGCAATAAAGATTCTGAGTGCAAAGAAAGAGAAGATGTGATTGTATCACACAGAAATTTTAGGAAATAGATTTTGCTTACTAAGACACATCTCAAGAGTCTGTAACCCTTGCAGAGAAAATCCAACGAAGAGGCCCTTTTCTTGTTGATATTTCTGCAACACAGGCCCTAAAGTTCAAGCTACTTTTCTTTTTGCTTTTGTCTACCAAGTGCAAAATTATAGAGACTATATTTCTCTAATTGCCTGTATCTTATACATATATTTTAACAGATAGAATCAACCATCTTTTAGATGAAGGAATAGGCTCTGTGCGCATGCTCAGGTCAGGAGTTATTCTGATTACAAGAATTATGCTTGTAGTGTTTTAAACACACACACACACACACACACACTCACATTCACTCTTTCACTTTAGCAGCCTAGAATGGAATGGAAATTAGACCACTAGGCCATCTACTGAAGATCACTCGGCAATCTCTCATTACATTCTAATTTGCCTTCTATTGGTCCCTGGAAGGAAAGCTGCAATGAATGTAAATGCTTTGCTTTCCATAGGTTTTTAAACTGGAGACATCAACATGCTTATGGGGATTGTCCTTGGCATCACCAGTCACTCCGTCTCACCTGCACATACCCATTGATTGATTGATTTATCCACGCACATAAATCATGAAAAAGGACGCCATGTAATGCAGAAGAAAATATCATTTTTACTACTTTTCTAAGAACCCTGTAGGTGAACCACATGCCAGGTGCCCCTTCTTAAGCAGCACAAAAGAAATGCTAATATTATACATGTTTGAATAATTCATGATATCTCCTATGCCTCATTCTAATCAAATAGACATTTAGCCTGCTCCGGTCTGAGGAACTAATTTCCAAAGCTCCTTTTAATACAATCTCATTAGCTACTAACACCAAGCATCAGAGTGTTAGGTTAACATGCATTTTTTTTAAAGGCCTTAGAAAAATAGGGATATTGTGCCCTCTATAGGCTGGATTCCATTTTCAGGAGTAACTTCACCTTGAGATTAAATCACCTTCACCTTGAGATTAAATATGAAATTTTAGTGCAATTCTGTCCCCACTTTTTATGATGAACACTTTCTAGGATCTTGCAATGCCAGCGTTTCTTTCTGGATGCTATGGCGAGATAATCAGTACAAAACTCCTCCACCAACTACAAAAGAAGCAAAAGGGATAAATAATTAGATATTCAAAGGCTCCATAGTAGGAATCCTGTTTTCCTGCTTCACTAGATCTGGTTGGATCATTCATCCATTTAATGAAGAACTGTCAGGAGTTCCCCAGCCTAAGACTCTTTACATCATATCCTGTGACCAGAAGTTTATTACAAAGAAAGATCATGTTCCTTTCTTTGCCCTGGTGGTGCCTTTGCCATGAAGTGGAACGCCACTACCTAAAATTGGGGAGTTTGTCCCACAAATCTGGAAGGGGACAGATTGGCAAACTGAAAGCGATTAAAATGATTGGAACCTACTGGGATCAAATCATTTAAAATGACTTCACCACCTAAGTGGATGTTATCTGAACATTTAACCGGGATTCCGTTTGAGATGGGAATACCAATCTCAAATGAGACATAAAAGCCTTAAGTAAAAAGGCCAAAGATCCCAGCTAAATATAGAGAGACTCACCTGGATCCAGCTGAACAAGGCATCGAAGAGGCCTATTTTGCTGGAATTTGATGATGATCCCAGGCAACCCTTGTAGGAACTGAAGGCTGTCCTTGTAACCTTGCTCCAGGCATAGCCTAGCCAGATTGATATTATATCTATTCCACAACATGGCCTCTAGCTTGGTCAATCGTAGACCCAATGGGAATGGGCTCAGAATACTTCTCAGCATTGCAAGGACATTTACACCACCTAGACATAAAAGAGTGACATTGGCAAGGAGGAAAAACAGCTTTAAAGGCTACTTGACACAGGTCTTTCTGCCTTTTGTCACCAAATCAATGTCTGTGATGAAGATAAATTTCTGATTAGTATTTAGAAGTGCTTTCACATGTTACAGCACCACAACCACATCCATCCTGAAGGACCAGAGTTTTGGGTACAGCACATGTGCACATATGGCAAGCAATCTATGCTTGGTGCCTGACATTTCCATATAACACACATAAGGCAAATGTCTTGGTCTCAATAGCTTTTCATTTGGTTCATCTTGGCAAGTGAGACTCAATGGACTTACTTTGTGAAGGTAGGTGAACCATGACCAATGCCTTCATCCTATCTTTATTCATTGCACCATGCATTTTCTAAAGAAAGTTAGACAATGCCTCACCAGCTATTTTTCTAATTCAATTGTCAGCAGAAGTTGCTTTCTCCAGCTGACAAAGCTGTGGGCTGCTGCTGAAAACTCTTCCTGGTATACAAACCTGCTGAAATGAATCTCTGTATTTATGGGATGTCTTACTTTCCTTTCTGCAACTCAAACTAGCACGCATTAAATTCCCTCCTCCAGTATTTCCCACTACAACTTGCTGGAGTAAGCTGGGCTGAGAATTAGCTGGTGGTTCAGAAAGATTCCAAGGCTGAAGCTGGACTGGAACTGAACTGAGTCTCACCAGTCCTAGCTTAACATCTGCTCTAGCTTGGGGTCAAAGTGGGCTGTGTTGCTCTAGACCAGTGTTTCTCAACCTTGACAACTTGAAGGTGTATGGACTTCAACTCCCAGAATTCCCCTGGAGAGAATTCCATGGAGGGACAATTCTGGCAGTTGAAGTCCATATGCCTTCAAGCAGCCAAAGTTGAGAAACACAGCCCAGGATTCTACAGAAGCAATTCTATTTTTTTCAGGGCTTCCCAAAAATAATGTTCCTGCAAAGTAAACTAGAAGATCAGAAAGTTATACTGGCAGTCAGATTTTATTTTCTCTTCTAACTTGAAAGAATGTCCATATCTTGTGCCAAAAAGTCAAGATGGAAGCCACAAGGCAGGGAGACATGCAGAGTGCCCTTTTGGGTTTTCCCCCCTGAAATGTATGTATGCATGTATGTGTGTATGCATTTTCTACATGTAGCCCTTTCTTTTGTTTGTATGTTTTAGCAAAAAAAACATGTTTAAAATGTGTCAAAAGATGTTTACATTAGATTTTTTTTCCCCAGCAAGAAATATTTTACAAATGACCTCACTGAGTTTACACTGTTGGAAAAGCAGTGAAATCAATTGCTTTTTTAAAACACATTGTTCCATTTGGGAAGGAAGTGAATACAGCACGTGCAGTCACTGAGATTCAATATTTTCAGATGTTTATAATTTTTTGAAGTTTTTGTCTACCCTCTGGAACTTTTGGACAAAGGAAAAGATTTAATCACCAAAAGATTTAATGTTCAGCATTGGAAAGACAACCATTTGGCTCAAATTATTCACTGATCTGCAGAATTAATATAGATTAGCTATAGATGACTATAGCAAATTATGGCTTTTATGTATTGATATGTCTATAAACATAAGCTTTGTATATGTTTGTTTGTTTCTTTACCTTTCCCCCCTTTTCTTTTAAGTTTTTAAGTCATTGAATTTATATGCCGCCCATCTCACTGATAAAGCGTCTTTGGGCAGCTTAATTTTGTCCCTTTTTATTTTACTTAATTTCTTTTTAAGTGAAAAAGATGGTGGTCATAACGATCAAACATTGAGGCTGTCATCTTAACCTTTTTGATCACATGTCAGAATCCCTGTGAAGGAATATAGTTTATTTTCTTTCATTTGTTTGCTCATTTTATTTCTGCAGCTGCCCATCTCAACCAACTGAGCAGCTTACAATCCTGAAATTTAACCATCAAGGCAAGAGTATAAAACAATAAAAATATTACCAGTATTCTGCCTTTTGTCACCTAATCCATACAAATCCAATCTTGAACACCCCAATTTCCTTGTTCTAACCCTTCTGCCATCTTGGTGCAACATACATAAATCCTTGAAGCTCTGAGACATGATCATTCCTCTTTCCTTGCTTTCTTGACACAACTTACCGGTACATCTTCTGGCTGAGGAAGGGTTTCTTAGCCATTCATAGGCAGGATTCAGCTCATCAGAAGTAAAATCAAAGGGATCATATACACCGCGGCTGGAAGCCACCTTGTGCTGATGTATGGGGGGTGGCTCTGCTGTGGGGCAACTATGGCTGGAAGTAGAAGGCATATCTACAGGGATCAAATACAGAAATCAAGATTAATGAAAAGGATTGCCCTGTTTTCAGGCATATTGCCAAATGCCTTAGAATCTTGCTCTGCAAATTCCATGCTCCCAAGCCACCAATTTACAGTCCCATTTTCAACTACCACAAATACTCTACATTGTCCAAAATGGCGTCTGTGGACAACAGTGCGCCCACCAGTGCCCTCCTCAACGTTTGCCAGCCTCCCTGCCCCACTTAAATGAAAAAAAGAAAAAGAAAAACCACAGGGACTTACCTGAATTCAAAATTTTTCAAGATTAAAGGAGGAGTGGCCCACCTGGCAACTTCAAGACCTGTGGATTTCAACTCCCAGAAACCCATGGCTGGCTGGGGAATTCTGGGAGTTGAAGTCCACAAGTCTTAAAGTCACCAAGGTTGGACACACCTGGATTAAAGTATATGTGAACCTAAAAATGTTCCCTTTGGGACTAAAAGACAGGTAACTAGAAGAAAATCATGAAAGTTTATTTTTGTAGATGACGGAATGGGATTATTATATGCTCAAAAATGGGGGGAAATTGACAAAATTCCTCCACAATAAAGCAGTGATTGTTGAACATGATGAAACATGCAGATATGCCTGACTTAATTTTTTTAATCAGAGAAAAAAATACATTAGGTTTACGGCTGCCTGGAAACTCCTTATAGATTTTTTTTTTTTGCATGAAATGGGGAAAGAATGCATTTAATAGTGGTTCTGATGATTAAAAAAATATTGAATGTAAACAAGTTAGTTTTTGTAATCTCAGAGTAAGGTAACTTTATAATGTACTTATATTTGCTGAAAGGGAAATTGGAAGCTTCTTCTATTCCTTTTTATTCTTTCTTTCTACACTTTTTTTCTTCTTTCTTTCCTTGCTTCTTTTACTCTTTATTGGTTTGTGTTAGATTTTAAGTTCTTAGTACAACTTTTAATATTTAAGATTTTTTAAAAGCATCTTTTGATTAACAAATAATGACAAGCTGGCATTCTTCAAAGCAGGATGTCAGTTTCCCACTTTTTGTTTAACTCCCAAGAATGCTCCTGAGCCCTGGAGATATTTTGTTGAAAATAAAAATGCCAAGTAATTAATATTTGTGTGCTGTTTGGAATTTGTTCCCACCTATTGAGAGAAGTGTGAGTGCAAGGAAACAAGACAGGTGGGATGGAGGTGGACAGGAAAGTACCATGCCCATCTCGCTTTGAATTAAATGGTTATTAGGGATTGGTAGCCCTTTTAGGAATGGGTAAACCTCTTTCATCAGCACCATTCATCTCCCTATCATCTTCAGCATATTCCCCGATTCTCTCATGGGTCTGTCCCTGTGTTCCCCCCGCCCTGACTCACTGGAACTCATCGTCCACCTCTAAATAAACATTTGCAGTAACATCTTATGCTCCAAACTTGATCGCTCCAAGCTCTGTTTTGCAGAAAACCCAGCTATCCTAATTAATGTCCTCTCCTACATGTGCCTCCTCTCTTCCTCGGAGTAAACAAAGCTATTGACTGCTCACTCTGGTATGCAAAGTACTAGGCGGTAATTTAACACACACACCCCTTCCCCAGAGAACTTCTCAGCTCAGCAATTCCCAAAACCAAAGTTGAGTTGCATGTTTGATTTTATCCCAAGAACCTAATTTGCCCAACTTAATCCCCTAGACTTCCCACAGCATAGCTTTGTGAGTACAAATGCAACACCTGAAATCAAACTATGTGCGGCTAACATTAGATTTTTATCCTGACTTTATTACTTTACATGCTTATATGGTGATGAACATACATCTTATTCCTTCCTCCTCCTATTTACCCCACAACAACACCCTTATGAGGTGGCCTGAGTGATGGCAACTGGCTCAAAAGCCCAGCCAGCTTTCCTGCTTAAAGTGGGATTAGAATTCACTGGTATCCTGGTTTCTAGGCCAGCATCTTAACCAGTAGTGGGTTCTGCATCCTATTGCAACCAATAAGGTGCAACGGGGCTGGGCGTGCATCACATGAATGCGCACAGCACGCACATGCGTACTTACCGCTGATGCCTCCGCGACACCTCCACGACGCTCCAGCTGCTCAGTGGAGCGTCGCACAGGCGCCGTACGCTCTGTACGAGGGGACCCGTAACCTCAAATACTGGTAAGGAGCGCGGGCAGGAGGGCCCTCCGGAGCACCGTACTGGAACGGTACCTGGTGCTCCCGGCAGGCACCGGTACGCCTGTACTGGGGCGTACCGGGCATAACCCACCACTGATCTTAAGCATTAAACCAGTGGTTCCCAACTGTTTTTTGACCACCTAAGCATCTCTAAAATCCTGGTGCCCCCTTCCCCACCCTGTGACATATAATTCTTAATTTACTGAAAAAGTGAACTCTATTCCCGCAGAGGAAGCAGAAAAGGCCATTAACTTGGTTTAAACAAGGTTCAAATTGCCCCCATTAAAAATCAAATTGCCCCCCTGAGGGGCGTGGGCCCCACGTTGGGAACCACTGAACTAAACCAAATTTGGCTAATGCAAACTAATGCACGTACTAACAGACAGGTTTTTGCTTTCCATCTGCTCACTGGAGCCGATTCTTTTCTTTTTCAAACTAAGCTTTCCATGATATTGTCTTCTCACCGATGCTGGCATAGCTGTATTTACTTCTCTCTAGTGATAGAGAAGCCTCATTTTCCATGGAACAAACCAAGACATTTGTCCGGGGCTTCTTCAAAATAGGCTGGCTTTCCACCCAGGTTTCTGCTGGGCGCTTGTCAGCCCGCCTTCTGTAGTTGGAGAAAAGCATCATGTTGTGGGACATCTGCATATTATGGCAGGATGAGGCCCAGTCCTAGTTGACTCCTTCCTTCGACACTCCCACACTCCTACTATCTGCGTGCCCAATTTCCTTTCCAGGAAATGCAGGGACCTTAAGTAGTTTACCCAGGAGGGGTAAAGCCACCCACAATCTATGTGGGAGCTAATTTCACACCTCAAAAGAAACAAAATCTACCAAAGTCAAACTACAGGAAGGAACAAAGTAAAAAGAAAAAAGAAGACGAGGGGAAATGGCTCCTGATTGCCCTTTTATAAATTAATATGTATGTAAATGTGGTATATGGGTGGAGCTTAAAATAAAGCAAATTGTTTCTCCATTGAATTTTTCTCTCTCTTAATGTTTACATTCCCACCCCTGCCTTATTTGGTAGCATGGCTCTTTATTGCAATGGGGTTGGTTTGAATTCAGTTTAATGCAGGCTATGAAGTTAGCCATTGATGTTAGTCAACTGTGGTTTAAGAAATAAACCATGGGTTGTTGAACAAACCATAAAAAAGCCACAAGGAATAGTTTGCAAGCCCCCCAAAATTTAAAATCCTACTACATGTTTCCCACCAACTGCCCATCCTCTGTTCTCTTGACCCTCAACCCCCGTTTAGGAATTAGGTGTAAATGCTAAGTAGGTTTGCTGACTGCTGGAGTGCTGCTGTTTTCTCTTTCTCATAAAATGCAGATTACAAAAAGATACAGATCTTTCCAGGCAATGTTTATTAAAAAGTAGAATCACTTTTTATTAGGTTTATATACATCTTTCATTCAGCAGCTCAAGGTGATATATCCAGTCCTCCTATTTTTCCCACCCAACAACAGTCTAGTGAGGTAGGCTGGGCCAGAAGAGGGTATATGTGACTTTCCATACTTAAGGGTGAATTAGAATGTGGCTCTCCCAGTGTTTCTCAACCTTGGCAACTTGTGGACTTCAACTCCCAGAATTCCCCAATCAGCATTGTGACTGGAGAATTCTGGGAGTTGAAGTCCACACATCTTTAAATTGTTAAGGTTGAGTAATACTACCTTAACCCCTACATGCTAATCATGATCCACTGTGGTGGTAAAATTGGATATAAGCACTATGCCAAAATGTGTGAGAGAAGGAGCTATAACCTACATAATGTAAAGGTAAAGGTTCCCCTCGCACGTATGTGCTAATCATTCCCGACTCTAGGGGGCGGTGCTCATCTCCATTTCAAAGCTGAAGAGCCAGCGCTGTCCACAGACATCTCCGAAAACAGGTGGCTGGCATGACTAAACACCAAAGGTGCACAGAACGCTGTTACTTTCCTACCAAAGGTGGTTCTTATTTTTCTACTTGCATTTTTACATGCTTTCGCACTGCTAGGTTGGCAGAAGCTGGGACAAGTAACGGGAGCTCACTCCGTTACTCAGTGCTATGGATTTGAACCACTGAACGGTTGACCTTTCTAATCGACAAGTTCAGCATCTTAGCCACTGAGCCACCTACATTTACCACATCAAATAGAAGTTTATGGATGTGTGTCATCAAGAGGAGGACATATTTTGGGAGTGGATTACTTCTTGGAAGGAAAAACCATCACCAGTTGCCAGATGGGAAAGAAGCAGGGTGGATATAGGCAGATTTTAGAGTATCTGGTTTAGTTAAGTTCAATTTACATGATGCAGTCAGGAGTCTAAACGCTCCATCTTTGTGACTGTCACTTGGGCTATTTCTTATACAGGTTTAGTACTCTTCAGAAAGAGGCACTAAATCTAGGCTCTGAGGTAATAATAATAATAATAATAATAATTTTTAATTTTATATCCCGCTCTCTCTCCCCAAAGGGACTCGAGGCGGGGCACAGGCACTTAAAAATACAATTAAAACCACAGACAAAATACAAAATTAAAAATGAATTAAATTAATCCTGCGCTAAAAAACCCATAAACTAAAATTCCCCCTTTAAAACCCCTAATCTTAAATGAGACTACCCAAGGCCGGCCAGGCGAAAAAGATGTGTCTTTAATTTTAAACGGAAGGAGCGGAGGTCCGTAGTTGTCCTAATGTCGGGGGGAAGGTCGTTCCAGAGGGCTGGGCCCGCCACAGAGAAGGCCCTTCCCCTGGGCGTCGCCCGCTGACAGAGTCTAGTGGACGGCACCCGGAGAAGTCCCTCTCTGTGGGAGCGAATCGGCCGTGAGGATGTATGGGGCAGGATCCGATCCCGCAGATAGCTAGGTCCCGAGCCATGGAGCGCTTTGAAGATGATGACTAACACCTTGAAGCGCACCCGAAAGACGACAGGTAGCCAGTGCAGCTCGCGCAAGAGCGGTGTTACGTGGGTAAACCTAGAGGTTCCCATTATTGCTCGCGCGGCTGCGTTCTGGACCAACTGAAGCCTCCGGGTGCACCTCAAGGGGAGCCCCATGTAGAGAGAGTTACAATAGTCCAGTCGGGGTGAGGTAGTCCAGCCAAAAGATTGCAGTAGAACCCCAAAACAGGACCCACAGAAGAAAGCCTGCTACTGCTTCTTTCCATGACCTTCCTGATCTATCAACCTTCCCCAGGCTTCTGATTATGCTTTATTGGGGCTGGTGCTATTATGTTAAACCCTGGGCCCAAGGTTTGGGAAGCCAGGTTCTGCCTGTCACAAGCCGGGGCAAAGGGTGAGTGATGAAGGAGTAACACCTCCTTAAAAAACCCTGGCCCAGCGGGTAGCACCTCGTAAGGGCCCGTTTCCAGGGTTACAGGAGAAGACAGTCAACGGTTTTGAAGGCAGAAGAGGGCCTTATGCCCCAACAGCAGATAAAGCGGCAGAACCATCTTCCAGGAGAAGGGAATCTCTGATTGCAAACCTCCACTGCCTTGCGGCTATATCAGTGGTGGGTTTCTGCAGGCTCGCACCTACTCGCAAGAGCTGGATGGTGAAATTTAGAGAACCGGTGAGAGGGGGTTCCACCGGCGTACCTGGAAGTAAATCTGGCCTGCTGCTGCCAGTAACCCAATGGGAAGGAAAGGAAGGCAGAAAGTAAGAAAGGAAGGAAGGAAGGAAGGAAGGAAGGAAGGAAGGAAGGAAGGAAAGAAAGAAAGAAAGAAAGAAAGAAAGAAAGAAAGAAAGAAAGAAAGAAAGAAAGAAAGAAAGAAAGAATTTATCATCACAATTGAGCCCAAAATTTTGGTTGCTAAGCAAGACCGTTGTTAAATGAGTTTCACCACATTTTACAAGTTGGCCACTCCCACCCTGTCACATGACTGCCAAGCCATGCCCACAAAATAGGCCACACCTAGAGAGTAGGTTCTAAAAAAATTTGAAACCCACCACTGGGCTATATCCACTATTGGAAAAGGCTTCAGGAGTCAACCTCAAGGCAAAATCCAAAGTCAGAGTCCCAGAAGCAGTTGGTGACTGTGTACAACTACATTCTGGTAACTCCTGCAATGCAGCTGGAACCAATCATATCGGCTCTGCCGTTCCATTGGGCTATCTCAGCGATGTGGAGAGGGGGGATCTGCTGCTTGGGTAACAGTCTATCCTCCATATTAATCTACCCAGGCCTTGTGCTCTGGAGAGGACGCTCCAGCTTTACCTCTTTCCAGAGTGCAACTGCAACACCATAGTTTTTTGAGACTGATGGATGCCAATGCATGCTATTATGTTGCCCAGTTTGCTAGACTTTCTCTTCCACAGCTCGATCTACTTCCTCCCATGATCTTTCTCTGCAGTCACATCATTTTGAGGACTTATTGGTAGTGACAGGAAGTGGATCTTGGCATATACTGGTAGCACAGGTGGGTAACTATGGTGATTTTACAGCCTGTGGACTTCAACTCCCAGAATTCCTAAGCTTGCATGGTTACTCAGGAATTCTGGGAATTGAAGTCCACAAGCCGTAAAGTTGCCATTGTTTCATTTGGGAAACAAATGAGGAACAGACACGGCTGTAACGTAACACGTTTATTTAACCGGCTCAACTTCTCAACAAGAACAAGAACAGAACTGCCTGACAGCTATTTATCTGACAGCTGTCAGGCGGCAGAGCCAATCCCCAGGCTGCATTTTGCCGCGCCTGGCTCCGGTCGCGTGGGAACCAATCAGCACGCTTGGTTCCCGATCTGCCCGGCAGCAGTCGTAAGTCCAAGGACTTAACAGCCATGGTTGCCCATATGGGGTAGTGGAGTGCCTAGTGAATAACACACCCATGCATCAGCACCAAAATGTAATAAAATACACCCAGCAGAGGGAACATGGGCATCCCAAAGTAGGTGAAAACAACTTCAAGCATCTGAAACAGTTCTTTCAGGGTTTTTTTTAATTTCCAAACATGGCAACTTTAAGATGTGTAGATGCTCAAGAGCTGTGCAAGGCTGAGGTGGGAACCAGGATGACCATCTTAGATCCAGCCATCCAAATTACTCAATTTTTCTCTCTCCCACCTCCCCCATTTCTAGCTTCCAAGTTTTTATTTCTACAAAATATTTCTAATCATCTCCAAATGGGAGAAGGGGGTCTTGAGATCAAGCATTGCTTGAGATTTTGCAGATACAGCCAGTAATTTCTTTACTAAGACTGTATTACTATTATTCTTCTCTTCCTTCCTAGTACCTACCTCTTCCCACTTATGACGATAACCATGTTGCTTGTATCTTTACAATTTTTATTGTTTTGTTTGTTCCTAGTATGATTTTAATTGCTTATTAGTAACTTATGACTAATGCCTTGGTAAGGCTACACTTGGAATGCTGCATTCAGTTTTGGTCGCCATGATGTAGAAAAGATGCGGGGAATCTAGAAAGAGTGCAGAGAAGAGGAACAAAGATGATTAGGGGACTGGAGACTAAAACATATGAAGAACGATTGCAGGAACTGGATATGTCTAGTTTAATAAAAAGAAGGATTAGGGGAATCATGATAGCAGTGTTCTAGTATCTCAGGGGATCCACAAAGAAGAGGGAGTCAAACTATTCACCAAGGCACCTGAGGGTAGAACAAGGTTTGAAACTGATCAAGGAGAGAAGCAACTTAGAACCGAGGAGAAATTTCCTGACAGTTAGGACAATTAATCAGTGGAACAGCTTGCCTCCAGAAATTGTGAATGCCCCAACACTGGAAGTAAGATATTCGATAGCCATTTGTCTGAAATGGTATAGGGCTTCCTGCTAGGCAGGGGGTTGGACTAGAAGACCTCCAAAGTCCCTTCCAACTCTGCTATTGTATTGTACTGTGTTGTATCTCGATTCTTTATTAATGTAGTTTATTTTTCTTTACATACACTGAAAGCATATGCACCAAAGACAAATTTCTTGTGTATCCAACTACACTTGGATACAATATTCTATTCTATTCTGTTCTGTTCTAATTTCTAATTTGTATTTCAGGATGAATTCTTAGATTCAATTGGTTATATGCAAAGCTCAGTACAAGGAGTCCTTCACTTACGACCGATTGTCTAGAGAATGTTTGAAGTTGCAACAGACCCAAAAAAGGTACTTAGAACCTGGATTCAAAGTTCACACATCCACTCCCTTTCTCACCATCACAGGATCACATTTTGAGTGGTGGGCAACCCAGTGACATTACCTTGATGTGTATGCTGGACACCATCATTTTCTTTTTAGTTTCTGGCAAAAAATAATGGTTTTTGTTTTTGTGAACAATGGTTTTGTTTAACAACTATGGGGTTTGCTTAATGACCACTCCCAAAAAAGTCATAAAATCAAGCATGGTCACATGATGACCCACTTAATGACTGGCACAACCTACAACCATAATTCTCAGCTCAATTACAGTCGTAAGTCAAAAACCATCTGTAGTTTCTTTTGTCCAAATTATTTTTACAGCACATCATGGCAAAACTAAATAATATATCTCCAATATGAAAAGTGGGTTTATGAGACTTATGATTGTTTTGTTTACCCCAGATTGTACCATGAGGAAAGCAAGCAATCCCTATATCTCTAGAGTGGCAACCGGTCACTATTAGGTACATACATTTATGAAAAGTCTAGAGAATGTGTATCGTGGCAAGGATGTTCTTTAGGGATGAGTATGGAGAGGAGAGAGGGACGCGTTAGCTCAGTGGCTAAGACACTGAGCTTGTCGATCAGAAAGGTCAGCAGTTCAGCGGTTCAAATCCCTAGTGCCGCATTGTGGAGTGAGCTCCCATTACTTGTCCCAGCTTCTGCCAACCTAGCAGTTCGAAAGCATGTAAAAATGCAAGTAGAAAAATAGGAACCACCTTTGGTGGGAAAGTAACAGTTCTGTGCACCTTCAGCATTTAGTCATGCCAGCCACATGACTACGGAGAGTGTTGAATTGAATTGAATTGAATTTATTGGACTTCTAGACCGCCCCCTCTCCCCGGAGGGACTCGGGGCGGTGTACAGGTAAAAATTAAAACCATTACAATAAATAATACATAAAACTAAAATCGAATTAAATAGACCCCTGTACAAATTTATAAAAATTAAAAACTTAACCCTAAAACCAAATCAGAAAATTTAAAAATGCAGACTGAGGTGGGAAAGCTGGAATTAGGCCAGACCGGCCAGATGAAACAAGTGGGTTTTGAGTTTCTGGCGGAAGGAGCGGAGATCCGTGGTCGTTCTAATGTCAGGGGGAAGGTCATTCCAGAGGGTCGGGCCCGCCACAGAGAAGGCCCTTCCCCTGGGCGTCGCCCACTGGCACAGCCTGGTGGACGGCACCCGGAGAAGTCCCTCTCTGTGTGAGCGAATCGGCCGAAGGGATGTATGGGGCAGGATACGATCCCGCAAATATTGTTGGCTCTTCGGCTTAGAAACAAGATCAGCACCGCCTCCTAGAGTTGAGAACAACTAGCATATACATGCGAGGGGAATGTTTACCTTAGAGAGAGGAGAGTACAACCAAAAAGGAAAAAAAACCACTATAAACAGGAAGAATAGGAATATTTATTTTTAGGTTGCACAAAAACTGTAAGTTAACTATTGGGTTCCAAAGACAACTCATTTATTTGTAGTTTAAAATCTCCTGTCTAGATTTCTAACTACAGAACTAGGAGGGCCGGAAAAAATTGTTTTCCATGCCTTATACTCAGAATCCATGTTCTTTTCCTTAGTAGGATCCATCACACATCTTCTTCTTTATCACACCCCTTTCCAGAATCAACTTTCTTCATTATTCCCAGCACATTTTCTTTTGGAAGAAGCATTAGATGATTCAATACCAGTATATGTTTGGGCCTTGGAAAACAGCAGTAACCCCTCTTCTTGGTTTACATCATGAAATACAGAGGGGAACATTTCATTCACCCCTGAAGAACTTGGAAGAGGATAATTCGGGCTTAGTATTTTGTAGCCTGGTGCATCATTACCATCTGAAGAGGCAAAATCTTGACTTGAGGAGGACCTTATTATGTTTTCTGGGAATTCCTCAGTAGAAAATGTTGAAGAAACTGAACTAAACATTTCTAAATTCTTGGCTGAACGTTTTGTAGTTGAAAACTCTAGAACAGGGTAAGTAAGATGAAGATATTTTTTAGGATGGGGATACTCAGCTGGAATTTTTTCATGCTTTGACAGATAGCTTGGCAACATCTGACTCTGGGAAACATCTGACTGACTCTGGGAAACCGAGGTCTACTTCTGAAATGTGTTTTTGGGAATGTTGGGTTTCAAAAACGGGTTAACCCAAAAACGTCATCAGAAAAAAATTCTTGAGTAGACTGATCAAACTCATCAGGAGGAAGGAGAGTCTTCGTATCACTACTTGGTGAGAGAGGAGCCAAAGTAGATATCTCTCCTTCATGTGAAACCTGGTGAGTTGATAGCAAGGCAGTGTTCATGATGTCGTACGTCTTATGGTGACCTTGAATAGGTAGGACAGATGGTGGAAGCCCTTGATTGAGGAGAAACAAAGTTTCATTACTTGTTCATTCTGCCAATCTGACATTTCAGGACATACAGTAGTCCTCAACTTACAACAGTTTATTAAGTGACCTTCAAAGTTTAAACAGTGCTGAAAAAAGTGACTTATGACCGTTTTTCGCACTTAGAATTGTTGCAAGCATCGTAACATGATCAAAATTCAGATGCTTGGCTGCTGGGTTCATATTTATGACGGTTGCAGTGTCCTAGGGCAGCTTTTGAGACCTTCTGACCAGCAAAATTAAAGGAAAATCCAGATTCCCTTAACAACCATGTTACTTAGTTAACAAATGCAATGATTCACTTAATAGTGATAAGAAAAATCGTAAAATGGAGCAAAGTCACTTAACAAACATTAAGTGTTGGATTACAGCTTCCATCATTGCCATTGCCGTGATAGACAGATTGGGTAGGAATCAATGGTGGGTTTCAAATTTTTTAGAACCTACTCTGTAGGTGTGGCCTATTTTGTGGGAGTGGCTTGGCAGTCATGTGACAGGGTGGGAGTGGCCACCTTTTAAAATGTGGTTAAACTCATTTAACAACGCTCTTGCTTAGCAACCAAAATTTTGGACTCAATTGTGATGATAAATTCTTTCTTTCTTTCTTTCTTTCTTTCTTTCTTTCTTTCTTTCTTTCTTTCTTTCTTTCTTTCCTTCCCTTTCCTTTCCTTTTCTGGCAGCGGTGGGCCAGATTTACTTCCAGGTACGCCGGTGGAACCCCCTCTCACCGGTTCTCTAAATTTCACCAACCGGCTCTTGCGAGTAGGTGCGAGCCTGCAGAAACCCACCACTGGTAGGAATGATCAGCATTGTAGACTAATACATTGATCTACAACAGTAGTGGAATTCATTTTTTTTTACTACCGGTTCTGTGGCTGTGGCTTGGTGGGTGTGGCAAGAGAAGGTTACTGCAAAATCTCCATTCCCTGCCCACGCCAGGGGAAGGTTGCTGCAAAATCCCCATTTCCTCCTGATCAGCTGGGACTCAGGAAGCAGAGAATAGATGGGGGCAGGGCCAGTCAGAGGTGGTATTTACCAGTTTTCCAAACTACTCAAAATTTCCACTACTGGTTCTTCAGAACTGGTCAGAACATGCTGAATACCACCTCTGGTCTACAAGCACTGAATGCCCAAAAGCTATTCTTTTTTTTTCTGTTGATGCTTCCTAAATTGACTGAAATAAAGCTCATATCGATATTCAAAGGGCCAATTTGGGCTAGAGGTTAAGGCACGAGGCAAGAAAGCGTGAGACCATGAGTTCTAGTTCTGCCTTACAGTCAACCAGATGACTTTGGATTGGTTCCCCTCTATCAGCCTAACTCACCTC
Source organism: Rhabdophis nuchalis (assembly GCA_039707465.1). Lineage (NCBI taxonomy): Eukaryota > Metazoa > Chordata > Lepidosauria > Squamata > Natricidae > Rhabdophis > Rhabdophis nuchalis. Next base: position 153,960,114 of record CM077647.1, on the reverse strand, counting down.
ACAGGGTTGAAATTGTGAGGAAAACACAAGGATGAACTATGCTGGATATGTTCGCTGCCTTGAGTTATTTGTAAAAATGATAAATGCAGGATGGTTTTAAATGATTAAAAAATAAGCAGGGGTGAACAGGTCTTGTTCTCTGAAGCCCTCAAAGGTTACAATTTAGTGCAGGGGTCTGGTCTTCTGGTCTCTGGTCTTGTTCTCTGAAGCCCTCAAAAGTTACAATTTAGTGCAGGGGTCTCCAACCTTTGCAACTTTAAGTCTGAAGGACTTCAGCCCCCAGACTTCTCCAGCCAGCAAAGCTGGCTGGAGAATTCTGGGAGCTGAAGTCCTTCAGACTTAAAGTTGCAAAGGTTGGAGACCCCTGATTTAGTGGCTAACCATGAAAAGCTGACAGAAGAATTCATGGCTTAAGGAAGCAAGAATTGGAGTGGCAAATGTGAAAAGAGTGGCTTCAGGAGTTGTCCACCCTTGAAGCAAAGGATGCAACCTACCACCATGTCCATGATCAACACAGTTGGCTCGTTCCATAGGTAAGTCTGGAGATCCTAGAAATGGATTGTCATGCTTCCGGACCTTCTCCCGCTTTTCTTCTTGGTCATCCTTAAGTCTTATGTGACTTCCTGGGGTAGGAAGCCTGCTGATGGAGGAAGGAATTGGACTAGCAGAGAGGCAGGCATTGGCAGAGAGGGTTGGTTGTCCCTGGACACAAGGGGTTGAGTAAATTGGAAGAGAGGTTAATAATTCCTGAAGTCTCAGCTGGGGAGGGGTATTGTTGGAACTGTGAGCTGCTTTCCACGGCTGTGGGGGACCTGCAGAGAATAGAAGGCTGTCCATTATATTTTGTTCAGAAAAAGAATAGTGTCAAAAAAGACCAGATGTGCAACATATGCAGCCAAATATGTGTCCATCAGCATGCATTTGCCAGCACCTTATGCCTGTAATGCCCAGCATTTAAACTAACTTTTCTCCATCATCTAGACCGGTCTTTCTCAAACTTAGGAGTTGGAAGTTAGGTGAACTTCAACTCCCAGAATTCCCTAGCCAGCATGTTGACTGGGGAATTCTGGGAGTTGAAGTCCATCCATCTTCCAGTTGTCAAGGTTGAGAAATACTGATCTGGACTTTTGGCTTTGCACAAAGCAGCCCTTGTCAGCAATGATATATGTTGGTTACGAGACCTGGATTCTAGCTGGCTACTCTGATTTGGAAGACACTGGTTAAAGGGCTGCAATGGGAGATGCAACCTGTTAATTAAGCTTTAACCTAAGATGGGTTAATACAGCCAGTCTCTTCTCTTTTGGGCAGTTTGTAGATGGAAAGTTCATCAAGATGAATTTGGAAATAAGATGAGATCAAGTTTGTTGGCAAAGTGAAGGCAAAAATCAGGAAATCTAGTTCAAAGGACATTAGGCAGGGGCACTTTAGACTATGGGGGTAGAAGAAACAAGAAATGTACCTGTTCCCTCCCCATCTGTGATCTATATCCTCCTTCTCTTTACCCCCATGATGGCGAACCTATGGCATGCATGCCACAAGTGGCACACGGAGCCGTTTCTGAGGCCACATGAGGTATTGCCCTGTCAGCTCCAGTGCTGGCCAGCTGATTTTCGGCCTTGATTTTTGGCCGCTTTTAGCCCTCTGGAGCAGTGGTGGGTTTCTGCAGGCTCGCACCTACTCGCAAGAGCCGGATGGTGAAATTTAGAGAGCCGGTGAGAGGGGGTTCCACTGGCGGACCCAGAAGTAAGTCTGGCCTGTCGCTGCCGGTAACCCAACGGGAAGGAAAGGAAAGGAAAGGAAGGAAGGAAGGAAGGAAGGAAGGAAGGAAGGAAGGAAGAAAGGAAAGGAAGGAAGGAAAGAAAGAAAGAAAGAAAGAAAGAAAGAAAGAAAGAAAGAAAGAAAGAAAGAAAGAAAGAAAGAAAGAAAGAAAGAAAGAAAGAAAGAAAGAATTTATCATCACAATTGAGTCCAAAATTTTGGTTGCTAAGCAAGAGCGTTGTTAAATGAGTTTCACCACATTTTACAAGTTGGCCACTCCCACCCTGTCACATGGCTGCCAAGCCACGCCCACAAAATAGGCCACACATAGAGAGTAGGTTCTAAAAAAATTTGAAACCCACCACTGCTCTGGAGGCTTCAGAGAAGCCTACAGAAGGAGAAAAACGGTCCAATGTGCAACCTGGAAGTCTGTTTTCGAGCTTCCTGTTTGTGTGTTGGGCTGTTTTTCGCCCTCCCCAGGCTTCTAGAAAGCCTCTGGAGCCTGAGGAGGGAGGAAAATGGAACTAAAGGGCCCACCCATTTAGTTGGAAAATGGCCCATTTCTAGCCTCCAGAGGGCAGGGAGGCCGTTTTCGCCGCCCCCAGGCTCCCCAAAAGCCATATGTGCATGTGTGGGGCAGCAGGGGAGGTCACACTCTTATGCGCAGGGGCACAGCACTGGGGGGGCATTAAATTATTGGGGTGGGCATGCAAATGAGTGCGATAGCATGCACACTTGTTCTTTTGGCAACCTAGATGAAAAAGGTTCCCCATCATTGCTCTACATCCGTGATGGCAAACCTATGGCACGTGTGCCAATAGTGGCACGCAGAGCCATTTGTTAGCGCACCCGAGGTTCTGCCCTGTTAGCTGTCCAGTGCGCATGCTCATGCTGGCCAGCTGACTTCAGCCTTCTTTTGAAGCCGTTTTTCGCCCTCCGGAAGGTACCTTAAAGACTCTGGAGCGTGAAAAACCGGCCCTACAGGCAAACCAGAAATTCAGGGATGGACTTCTACTTTGCGCGTAGGACTGTTTTTTGCCCTCCAGAGCCTTCAGGAGGCTTCCCTAAAGGCTCCAGAGGGCGAAAAATGGCCCTATGGCAAAACCAGAAGTCATTTCAGGGAAGCTCCTGAGGCCTCCGGAGGGCATCCAGGGAGGGGGGAAGCTGTTTTTTTTAAATTATTATTATTATTTCCGAATTTATACCCCACCTTTCTCCTTGTTAAGACTCAGGGCGGCGCACAGGCATTATTAAAAAACCATTACAAAACAATGTATACTATTAAAAACATATTAAATTAACTTAAAACCCATGCTAAAAACCCTTTAAAACCCTAAAAAATTAAAATTTATAAATATAGTCAGAAACGGGGGGCTACGCTAGGCCGGCTTGTTGGAATAGGTATGTCTTAAGGCGTTGGCGGAAGAGGCGGAGGTCCAAGGTAGTGCGAAGGTCGGGGGGTAGGTCGTTCCAGAGGTCCGGGCCCGCCAGAGAGAAGGGCCTTCCCCTGGGTGTCACCAACCGGCATTGCCCGGCCGACGGCACCCTGAGAAGGCCCTCTCTGTGGGAGCGGATCGGACGAAGGGATGTATGGGGCAGAAGGAGGTCTCGTATATAGCTAGGCCCCGAGCCATGGAGCGTGTGGTTTTTTTGCCTTCCCCAGGCTCTTAAAAAGCCTCTGGAGCCTGGGGAGGGCCAAAAAACCACACCACAAGTGGAAGGGATCGCTGGTTGTGCGTGCATGCGTGGGGGTGTGGGGGTGTGCCGCACGCATAGCATTATGGGTATGGCACACCCACACACAACCCTCTTGCGCTCCCCCCATTTTTGGCATAGGGGTCAAAAAAGGTTCGCCATCACTGCTCTACGCTATTTCCCAGCAGTTTGGAGGGTTACTAAAATATAAAAGTTCCCTCAAGTTAAATTATCTCAGTTTCTGATGACTAGCTCCAATTTTCCAGCAGGGGGAGCTCTCAGCCTATACAGTAAGGCATTAATTCAACCCACTCGCTTGAAAAATAATTTCCACCTTTTTGCCTTACCACCAGCAGCAATATTGCAGGTATTTATCATATTTATGTCCTGACACATTACAAGGCAGCTTGCAACAAATTAAAAATAGCACGCATTTAAAAAAAATGAAACTTCAGCAGAAAATCTAATTTAAGAAGACAGGAGCTCATTTAAGGGGGAAAAATGGCCAATTCAGTGTCAGATGAAACATCGCCCTGTCTCTCTAATCCACCCTTCTCATACTGCAGCTAGTTAGAAAGATAAAGTGGGAGGGAAGGAGAAAGGTGTTTAAAGTCATATTGAGTTTCGCTCTATCGCTAAATGCACCAAAGAGCAATTCTGGACTCAGCTAATGTCTGAAGAAGGAAGAATGCAAGAGAAACGAACAACAGCAAGAGGCAGAGTGACGAAATCTGCATTGCAACTTTGCAATGGAAACTCAGCCTCATGCATACTAGCAGGTGACTTCATGGCACAAGGATGAAAAGGCACATTTTACACTGCAAAGGCACAGTTGATTGTTTTGACATCATAAGGTGGAACAGACACTCAATGGCAAGAACGGAAGAGCAATAAATCTCTGGCAAATTCATGTAGGAACAGGCTGCCTTCTGAATAGGGTAAAGATAACCCGAAACATTTAAGGCTTTTTAAGCCAATAAGACTGCCATGGCTTTACACTTTCTATTATATATTGGTTCCTTTAATTACCATTGCTTTGAATATCACGGTTGAATTGCTTTACACAAGAGGCTCAGTCATGAACTCAGTGGTTCTATTTGTGCAGAATGCCAAAGCAGGAGATATTGGTGATGGCACAGTGGTTAGAAGGCAGTATTGCAGGCTATACTCTGCCAATTGCCAATAATTCAATCCTGACAGGCTCAAGGTTGACTCAGCCTTCCATCCTTCCATGGTTGGTAAAATGAGGACCCAGATTGTTGGGGGCAGCATGCCGACATTGTAAACAGCTCAGAGTGTACTATAAAGAACTATGGAGCTGTCTAAATGCTACTGTTATTATGGCTGAAGATGATATATGAATCCCATTTGTGAATTGGAGCTTATAATCTAAAAAAGCCCATGAAACTGATAATTAATTTAATAAAGATAGTCCCTGCTTTATGATCAAAATTGAACCCAAAATTTCTATTGCTAAGCAAGACAATTGTTAAGTAGGTTTTGCTCCATTTTACAACCTCTCTTGCCACAGTTAAGTAACATGGTTGTTAAGTGAATCTGTCTTCCACATTGACTTTGCTTGACAAAAGGTTGCAAAACGGGATCACATGACCCCAAGACACAGCAACTGCCGTAAATATGAACCAGTTGCCAAGTGTCCAAATTTTGTCCATGTGACTGCAGGGATACTAAACATTCCTAAGTGTGAAACACAGTCGTAAGTCATTTTTCAGGGCCATTTTAACTTCAAACAATGGACACTAAATGAATGGTTTTAAGATGAGGGCTACCGATATGCTGCCCATCTCACTGTTGAAGCTATTCTGGGTGGCTTACAAAATGATAAAAAGGGGATATAAAACAATGAAAATTAACAAGGATGAAATAGAAACTAAAAAAAACCCAGGAAAATGGGTTTTACACAAGATGGAAATTTATCTTTATTGTCACCTGGTACAAACCCACAGGTAACGTTTATCATCCACTCCTTGGAAGATTTTGAGTCAAAACTGTATTCTGTTTACCTGAGGCCTCCTGGCCCATCTGAGGGTTTTTCTTGCCACGCGGTTCATCACTCATCTTGCTGGAAAACAGTACAGAGCTGCGTTAGAAGAATCGTAGTCACCTCTTGTTCTGTCAGTAATAGACCATTACAACTTTTTAAAGAGGAAACATGCTCCCTGGAACCACTGGGGAAGTTTGTTTAAGTAGGGGCCCAAAATTAGATCTGTGGACCCAGTTGCCTAGATGGGGAATTCAATAGGAACTCTGCTGGGGCACTGGTAGGGCTGTGGATCCTGCAGCCAAATCCAGACTCCCCTTCCCCACTAGAAAAACAGCAGAGGTGGAGTACTCCAGTGTTTCCCAACCTTCTCAACTTTCTGGGCCTTCAAGTCCCTGAATTCTCCATCCAGCTATGTCAATTGGAGGGTTCTGGGGATTGAAGTCCACCCATCTTAAAGTTGCCAAAATTGAAAAACACTGGAGTATTCTCTTTGCTGCCACCTTGTGGTCATTCAATTGAAGGACATCAGATGGAAAGTGGAGGATGTTCACTAGCTTTATCTATTTTACAGGCAGAACTGTTCAAGATATTGGGTGAACAGCATCCTCATAAATCAGCACTTAAGCTCCTTAGCATACCACGTTGAATCATAAAAAAGCCAACCATGCTTTTAGCCTACAGTAATATACTGGGCAAACTTGGTCATGTGGTTAATTTATGGTCCCGTGTATTAAAGTGCTTAATCAAATACACCAAACCTAAATTAGTAAAAATAATATGCAGTCTGAAAGCTTTCTTGCTTCCCAATCTCTCACTTCCCAATTTTTGAGTGATTTATAAACCATGATGTAGGGCTCAGCAGACTATCCAAAGATTATACACTTTGTAAACCAGTAAACCATGGCTAAACAAGTGATGATTTAGTATCAAATCTATGTAATTAAGCCAAGAAGAGACACTAAGTCATCGCTTGTTTATCCATGGTTTACTGGTTTACAAAGTTTACAATCTTTGGATAGTCTGCTGAGCCCTACATCATGGTTTATAAAACCTCTGCAAAAATTTAAACATTTCATGTTATAGCTTAGCACAATCCTGGTATTAAACGCAGCAAGTTTATAAATACTCAGATAAGCAAGATCACAGCTTCAAATACTTTTAAGAGCAGAGACCTTTTGGAAAGAAGAAAACTGAATTTCAGAGCAAAAATAATATCTGAATTTACCAAGATACTGTTCTCTTTTTCTTTCTCTGGCTAGAATGGGCCAGATATAAGGTGACCAGATGTCCCGCTTTTGGCGGGACAGCCCCGGTTCACCAGCAGATGTCCCGCGCCCCGCTGCCTCTTCAAAATGTCCCGCTTTTTGCGGGCAGGCGGCGGGCGTGGATAGCTGAGAGCGCCGGGAGGGCGTTGGGGCCGAGGAGAGGGGGATTCCCACCCGCCCCCATGGGACCCTCTTTAAAGGCAACGGGTGGGAGTGCGCCCCTGCCCCGATGCCCTCTGTGTAGGCGCGCATCACGCCGGAGCATTCCCCCCCCCCCCCCCCCGTTGATGGTGTCCCGCTTTGGGACTTTGAAAATCTGGTCACCTTACCCAGACATCATGAAAATATCGTTATTTTCCACGATTCTCTAGCTAGCAATTTATGCCTCTCCCTTCCCATTAAGCTGTAATAGGTTCCACCTGAGAAGACAATTAATGTGTTATAGTTGCTTGTTCTCTTTTGCACTCCCACACTTCTAAAGACTCTGCATTTTTCTGGTTTTGCAATGATTTCTTGGAACATTTTAAAATCATCAATGCTTTTTGTTCAGTAATAAAACGGTACAATCCAAGAAATTAGGGTTATAATGTGGTGGCTTGTTTATTTCTAAAGCAACAAAAAGGTAAAATCTTAAAAATAGAAGATTTTTTTTTATCAGACATGTTTTTGGACTTCAGTCTATCTGATATATCAAAGGTTATCCAGTTACAAATATGAATTAAAATTGGAGCAGGCAAAGAAAACATAAACAGGCCAGTGTTAAACAAAAGGCAGAACAACTAAATAGGAAAAAGGATATTATTAGCCAGCACTTACAAAATGCTTATTACTGATAAAAGCAAACTGGTATTGAATCAGCTGACAGAATAAAATTTATATTTATCTTGATTGAAGCTACAGAAATTTGGATGCCTCAGGATGCAGTGTAAATATATAACATTTCAAAAACAAATGAGCAATTCTGAAATAAATAAACAAGAAGTACTGTTTACAGTACCTATGTTTCTCTCTTTAAGAAAACCTCTCTTATTAAGCTTGCTTCCCCCCACCCCCTTTTTTCTCTTTGTTAAAGAGAAAGTATTTTCCTGTTTCTAGTGAAATAATGAGAAGATTCAACTATACATATGGCTGTTGCAATATAATTCAGCTAATAAAATTGTCAATTGTATTATTTATTACTTTTCTAATTATTCATTATATTATAAAGAGTGTAACATTTTTCAGATGCTGTTACAAATATATATTGAGAAAATGGTCCTTTCCAGAGACACAACATGAGAGGCTGGAGTCAGGGTGGGCAAACTTTGCAAATTAAGTCTGAAGGACTTCAGCTCCCAGAATTCTCCAGCCAGCAAAGCTGAATTCCTTCAGACTTAAAGTTGCAAAGTTTGCCCACCCCTGGCTGGACTAAGGAATAACTTTATTGTCACTTTGAATCAGTGGTGGGTTGCAGGCGGTCCAGGCGTACTGGAGCCTGCACGGAGCACCAGGTACTGTTCTGCTCCACCAAGCAGCTGGAGCGTTGCGGAGGCTTGCAGAAGCATTGGTTGCAGCTACAAAGCATATGTGCGCTGCACATGTGTGCCACGTGTGTCCATCTGGGTGGCGCCGGGCCGGAACCCACTTTGAATGTACCTGAATGGGCTCACATTAAAATGAAATATCATTGCAAACAGTTCTCAAAAACCTCCAGGGCTGAAGTCATTGACTTACAGTTGGGAAGATAATTTATGTTGCTAAGCAAGACAGTTATTAAGTGAGTCGTACGCAATGTTGTTGTTGTTGTTGTTGTTGTTGTTGTTGTTGTTATTATTATTATTATTAATCCAATTTATACCCCGCCCTTCTCCTAGAAGGACCCAGGGCGGCGCACAGGCAATTTAAAACCAAAACATACATATAAATACCCATATTAAAAAGCTATTAAATAATAATCCCATGCTAAAACCAACAATAAAATCTCTAATTAAAATTTACAATGTTAAAACTCAGTATCGGGGGTTATACTAGGCCAGCTTGTTGGAACAGAAGCGTTTTGAGGTGCTGGCGGAACAGGCGGAGGTCCGAGATGTTACGTAGTTCGGGGAGTAGGCCGTTCCAGAGGGCAGGGCCCGCCACAGAGAAGCCTCTTCCCCTGGGTGTCGCTAACCGGCATTGTCCGGCCGACGGCACCCGGAGAAGGCCCTCTCTGTGGGAGCGGATCGATCGAAGGGAAGTATGGCGCAGGAGGCGGTCTCGTATGTAGCTAGGCCCCAAGCCATGGAGCGCTTTAAAGATGGTCGTCAACACCTTGAAGCGCACCCAAAAGGTCACAGGTAGCCAGTGCAGCTCACGCAGGAGTGATGTTACGTGGGATTGCCTTGTGGCTCCCATAATCACCCACGCGGCTGCGTTCTGAACTAACTGCAACCTTCGAGTGCACCTCAAGGGGAGCCCCATGTAGAGAGCATTGCAGTAGTCCAGCCGGGACGTCACGAGTGCTTGAGTGACTGTGCGAAGGGCAGCCCGGTCCAGTAAGGGGCACAATTGGCGAATCAAGCATACCTGATAAAACGCCCCCCTGGCCACGGCTGGTCACGGCTGGTCATCCATGGACAGCTGAGAATCCAGGAGGACACCCAAATTGCGCGCCCTCTCCACGGGGGCCAGTGTTTCGCCCCCAATGGCCAGTGTTGGACTTACCTGGCTGAACCAGGCCGCCGGAAACCACAGCCACTCGGTCTTGGACGGGTTGAGCTTGAGTTTGTTACTACCCATCCAAACCCGTACGGCCTCCAGACACCGGGACAGCACCTCGAGAGCATCGTTGGGGTGTTTGGGATGGATATGTACAGCTGAGTGTCATCAGCATACAGATGGTATTCCACCCCAAAACCACGGATGATCTCGCCCAGCGGCTTCATGTAGGTGTTGAACAGGAGAGGCGAGAGGACCGACCCCTGGGGAACCCCGCATGTCAGGGGCCTCGGCGCCGACCTCTGCCCTCCTGCCAACACACATTGCGACCGACCAGAGAGGTAGGACGAGAACCACCTATAAGACGGTGCCTCTCACCCCCTACCCCCCCAGTCAGTGCAATAGGATACCATGGTCGATGGTATCAAAAGCCGCTGAGAGGTCTAACAGGACTAGGATAGAGGAATAACCTCTATCCCGCGCCCTCCAGAGATCATCCACCAACGTGACCAATGCCGTCTCGGTACTGTGACCGGGCCGGAAGCCGGACTGGCACGGGTCTAGATAATCAATTTCCTTCCAGTGCCGAGGAAACTGTTGGGCCACCACACTCTCTACAACCTTCGCTAAAAAGTGAAGGTTGGAGACCGGACGATAATTTTCCAATAATGCTGGGTCCAGGAAAGGCTTCTTGAGGAGAGGTCTCACCACCGCCTCTTTCAAGGCGGTAGGTAAGTACCCCTCACTCAAGGATGCGTTCACAATATCCTGGAGCCAGCCTCGTGTAACCTCCCAGGATGCCAGTACAAGCCAGGAGGGACACGGTCCAATATTTATTTATTTATTTATTATTTATTATATTTATACCCCGCCCTTCTCCAAGTGGAGAATAAACATGTGGTGGCCCGGAGAATAAACATGTGGTGGCCCGGAGAATAAACATGTGGTGGCCCTAAGTCTCTTTGACAACCTGTCCATATCCTCGGTAGTAACAAAGTCAAACTCCTCCCAAGATGTTGTTCTCAAGACCAGCCTCGGACAGTCCGGCTGGAGCACTTATAGTGGAGGGCAACTCGTTCCGAATCTGAGTGATTTTATCCTGCAGATACACTCCAAATTCCTCTGCTCGACCCTGCAAGGGGGCTTCCCGCGGCCTCTGATGAAGGAGGGAGTGGGTCACCCCAAACAGGGTGGCAAGGCGGTTCTCTGCGGATGCGATGAGGGTGGCACAATATTCACATTTAGCCACTCTTATCGCCACTAAATAAGTCCTTATATGGGCTCTGACTAGTGTTTGGTCAGCTACGGATCGAGAGGATCTCCATCTACTCTCTTGCGGCGTTTCATCCCCCTCAGCTCCTCGGTAAACCATGGAGTATGAGTGATTCGATGCCACCTGAGAGGCCGCAAGGGCGCAACTTGGTCCAAGGCCCTCGTGGCCGCACTATTCCATGCGGCCACTAAGTCCTCAGTCGAGTCACGGGGCAGGGATACAGGTATTGGCCCAAGCTCCCTCTGGAACCTTTCTGGGTCCATCAGGCGCCTGGGGCAGAACCATCTAGGTGTCTCCAGTTCCGCCTCCCCACGGTGGGGTGTGGCGATTGGAAAGTCGAGCTGAAGGAGAGAGTGATCTGTCCATGACAAGGGGGAGATGACTAAGTCCCCGATTCCAAGATCACTTCTCCACTGGCCAGAGACAAAGATGAGATCCAGCGTGTGTCCTCCAATATGGGTGGGACCCTGAACTACTTGGGTCAGGTCCATGGCCGTCATGGCAGCCATGAACTCCCGAGCTACCTCGGATGTTTTGCCCGCCGATGGCAGGTTAAAATCCCCCACAACTAATAGTCTGGGGGATTCAACCGCCATCTCGGCAATCACCTCGAGGAGCTTGGGCAGGGCTGCTGTTACATAGCGGAGAGCCAGGTATACAATCAGCAAGCCCAATTGCCTCCCTAGGCCCCACTTCACATAGAGGGACTCACAGCTGGTAGTCTGTAGCACAGTGGTCTCCTTTGGCTCAAGACCTTCCTTAACAATAACCGCCACCCCTCCACCCCTGCCTAGGGCCTGAGGCTGATGGAATGCACAGTAGCCTGGTGGGCACATATCCATGAGGGATAAACCCTCCTCGAGGCCCAACCAGGTCTCCGTAATTCCCACCAGGTCCGGGTCCCCCTCTGACACAAGGTCATTTATGAGGGGGGCTTTATTCACTACGGACCTGGCGTTGCAGAACATCAGCCTTGGGCCCTGGCTCTGTAATCCCTGACCGCCTAGCCCCCGATGGGAGCACAGGGGGTTGGTGCGGGTGACCGCTTGTAGCCAGCGGCCACGGTCCCCCAACACACGATGGACACCCTGTCTCCCGCCGCCCCTGCCCCTCCCCAAGACCGATCGAATGGGAAAACCTCCCTAGGAACGACCCCCACTCCCCCCTCCTTAATGGACCTATCCTTTTCCCTAGCTCTGCCAGCCGGCCCTGTACTTTGACCCCCCTCTAACTGAATAAACCCTCCCCTCGAACCCCTTAAAATCCGGATTAAAATTTTAAATAAAAAGCCCCTAAGGTTGCGCTTCGCCCACCTCTCTGGATCTATCAATCCTTCCTTGAGGTGGGCCCGTGTTAGACTAAGGGGCCAGGCCTGCGAGAGAGGAACCTCCCACAGGTGAAGGAGATCTAATCTTGAGTACTTAATAGGTAATAAATATATTGCACGAAGGTTATACTAGCCCTAAAATAAGCAGGATCGCCTGAGATATTTACAGCAAGAGTTGGTTATGACCAAAGTTGGGCTTCAAAAATTTCCGCAACAGTTTTTCTGCCCAGTTGTTGGATGGGTGTGGCCATTGTGGGCATGGCCTCCTGCACCACAGTGGGGGGGAGGGGTGTTTTCACCTTCCCCAGGATCTGGAGGCTTTCCTCAAGCATCTGGGAGGGAGAAAACTGCCTTCCTTGGGCTCCGGGGGCCTCCTGGAGGCCGGAAATGGGCCTGTTTTTGGCTTTGCGGATCTTCCTGGAGGCCCCCTCCCCAAGCCTCCGCGTGGCCCCTGCCTTTACCTCACATCCAAAATGGGCCACATGGAGACTCCCGGGAAGGGAGTTGGAGGGGGAGCCGGACCTGGTGGGTATAACGGAAACCTGGTTGGGCCACGAGGGAGGATTACCCCTCATGGAAATGTGCCCACCAGGTTACCAAGCATTTCATCAGCCGCGGGCCATAGGCGGGGGTGGGGGTGGGGGGTGGCAGTTATTGTTAAGGAAGGTCTTGAGCCGAGAGAGACCACTGATTAAGAGCCAGGTGGTTGCTGAGTGGCCGCTCCCAAGAGAGCTTATAGGTGAGACATTGGGAGGAGACATTTGCAGGAAGCAACTGTTTGAACTTCAGGATTCCAGAAAGGCTGAGCCTTCTAGTCGTGTTTGGGATTACGTGAGTTATCTGGGCTCTTAGCCAAAGTATTTGCTTATCTTGTGATTAAGCAATGGCAAGCAGCAGCCAAGCCTTTGTGCGCGGTGATTCAGCCCTTGGGACAGAACACCTTCTCTACCGGTTTGCAAATATTGAGTGCATTCACGCAGGTGCTCCCTTCACTTGCATGCACATCATCTGCACATTCACACCACCTTGTGCACATGCGCAGTGCTTGCGCATTATGTCGGGGGGGCGGGGGAGAAGAGCCTCCCACAGCAGTCACTATCGGTTCACCTGAACTGGAGAGAACTGACTGAATACCACCTCTAGAATGGTCATAAGTCAAGGACTATCTATATCAGATGTTTGGACCGTCTCCCTTTGATCCTAAATGTTTTGTCAGGAACAATGGAAAGTAAGTCCCATCATCTTCTTCTCTCTGGAGTGCTCAACCCCTCCCTCCATAAGGGTTAGTCCAATGTCTCCCAGCGAATTTTTACTGCTGAGGGTGGACATGATCCGTGTCTTCTAAGTGGCAGCCCAAAATATGGTAGTTTCTTCTCTTGCTGGTGGTGGAGACTCATTAAACTCACATGTCTAACCTTTATTGATTATGTGCCCCCAAGACAAAGTAGGGCCTTCTCCAAGGTGGTCTCCTCCCATCCTGGTCTTTCAGGTCTTCCAATGGCTAATTCCCCACAGCATGTTTTCCTTAGTTACAAGTAAATAATATTCAAGATGGTGGCGCGCTTAGGCGCTGCGGCTTTGAGCTCCTGGTATCACAGTAGAGTTAGGAAAAAACTAGTCTATACCCACAGGGAGTTATTGTTATTATTAAAGATTGGATCTTCTAGTCGACTCGATATTACCAGGGACTTCCAGCAGTCTCATAATATACCGAGTGACATTGTAAGACTGCCAGGCTCTCCATGGATCATTATTTGGCCTAGGAGGCAGCGAAGAGAGCTGAAGCAGAAGCGGGGATGCAGAGCAAGTTTGCTAGTTCGATTACAGAAGCAGCCTCACAGACCAGCATTACCAAGCATTTCCTAACCAACTCTAGATCCTTTGTCCACAAAACCGATGAACTAGAGCTATGGATGGCAGCAAATAAGCTCATTCGTGACTGCTGTGTGATGATCATCATAGAGACCTGGCTTCATCCACTTGTACCGGATGCGTCTGTGGAGTTAACCGCACCACACACCGCTTTGACAGAAACAACAACTCTGGTAAAAGCAAAGGTGGAGGACTGTGTATTTACACACATAATAACTGGTGTACTAACAGTAGAGTTGCTTACACACACTGTTCTGCAGACTTGGAATTCTCAACTGTCATTTGTCGGCCATTTTATCTGCCTGGAGAGATTTCTGTTATAGTTGTCACTGCTGTCTTTACTGACTTCAGAAGGACGAAAGACTGAGTCAACCTTGAGTCTGGTGAGATTTGATCTGTCAAATGGCAGGCAGCCATCAGTCAGCAGAAGTAGCTTGCAACACTGCATTCTAACCACTGAGCCACCATAGTCTCAATTTTATGATTTGCTTATCTAAAAGCAAAAGTATATCCAGGATAAAAGTTCAGAAGACTTTTATGGCTAAAGCGGGGAAGCATTCATCCATGAATGTCCATTCAAGAGGAAATGCAAGAAGTGGTGTCAAGGCCATTGCGATATTATTGTGCAAATGATGTACAATCTACAGTATCCCAAAGGAAGCCAAAAAAGTCAAGATGGTGGCAACAACCACACAACTGAGGCCCTGCCTTTTTTTTTCTTTACATGCCTTGTGGCATACAGAAAAACATGGCAGTGCTTGATTGCACATTGCAACCATCTTCTTCACAAGCACACACATCCTGTTGACATTCACATGTTCATCATTTTCAGTGTGAGAAGTCTCTTTCCAAGGACTCAATTTTTCCACCAGCCACAGGAACGACAGTTTAGGTCTGGAAATACTAATTAGCACCAAGTCAGGACTTGTGGGTAATAGAAGCCTCTGATGGGTTCTATTATTGACTGAATTACTTATTAAACCAGTGAAGCCAGTTCTGATGTGTCTAATAGTAGAGAAAAAGAAATGGGACATGGGATTTGTTGATTTGTAGATATTTAAGCCCCTCCATTTTGTCTTCCCAGATTTTTAACTCTGAACCCTTTCACTATGAGGGGCCATCGGGACACCATCGACGGAGGGGGGGGACAGCGGGCAGCGGGCAGGTGGCGGGCGCTCTGCACGTGCTCAGACAGGGGCGTGGGCAGGAAGCGGTGGGCTGGCAGGCAGGTGGCGGAAGAAGAGGAGAGCCAGCCCGAGCCCGCGCGGACCTGAAGTTTCCACTGTGCCGCCATGCGCTGAGAGCGGCCGGCCGGAAGCCCTAGCACCACCCGCCTGTCCCGCCATGGACACACGGGACAAGCCGGGCGAGGAGGAGGCGGTGGTGGGGTTTCTGGCTGGCCGCTCTCAGCGCATGGCGGTGCAGCGGAAACTTCAGGGCCGCGAGGGCACCAGCTGGCTCTCCTCTTCTTCCACTGCCTGGTGCTGTCTGGCTACTCCCTTGCCGGCCCTCCCTTTCCGCCTGCCCGCCAGCCTGCCGCTTCCTGCCCCCGCCCCGTGCTTCTGCCTGAGCGCGTGCAGAGCATCCACCACCTGCCTGCTACCCGCTGCCACCCCAGGCAAAAAGCGGGACATTTTGAAGAGGCCGCGGGAGGCAGAACTGATTCTTTGAAAGTGTGATTGTTCCGCCAAAACCAGGACGTCTGGTCACCTTATTTATACTAGCTGTACCCGGCCATGCTTTGCTGTGGCCCAGTCTGGTTAAATGGCCAACCAATCTGTGTGTAGATCTACACCTGCACATATACACTGTATAACCCCCAACCTACCTACCTACTGTATTTTTCCCTCTCTATCTGTCTACCTACCTACCGTATTTCACCCTGTGTCTCTCTATTCCTCTACCTACCTACTGTATTTCTCCCTCTATATCTATCCACCTACCTACCTACCTACCATATTTCTCCCTCTCTATCTATCTATCTACCTACCTACCTACTGTATTTCGTCCTTTCTCCCTCTATCTACCTACCTACTTACCTACCTACCTACCGTATTTCTCCCTATCTATTCACCTACCTACCTACCTACCCATTGTATTTCTTCCTTTCTCCCTCTATCTACCTACTACCTATCTACCTACCTACTGCATTTCTTCCTCTCTATCTATCCCCCCATCTACCTACCTACCTACCGTATTTCTCCTTCTCTCTCTCTATCCCTCTACCTACCTACTGTATTTCTCCCTCTCTATCTATCCACCTACCTACCTACCTACCTACCTACCTACCTACCTACCTACCTACCTACCTACTGTATTTCTTCCTTTCTCTCTCTATTCCTATACCTACCTACTGTATTTCTCCCTCTCTCTCTCTATCCTATCTACCTACCTACCTACTGTATTTCTCCCTCTCTATCTATCCCTCTACCTACCTACTGTTTTCTTCCTTTCTCCCTCTCTCTACCTACCTACCTACTGTATTTCTCCCTATCTATCCCCCTACCTACCTACCTACCCACTGTATTTCTCCCTATCTATCCCCCTACCTTACTACCTACCTACCGACCTACCTACCGTATTTCTCCCTCTCTCTCTATCCCTCTACCTACCTACCTACTGTATTTCTCCCTCTCTATCCCTCTACCTACCTACCTACTGTATTTCTTCCTTTCTCCTTCTATCTATATACTTACCTACCTATCTACCTACCTACTGTATTTCTCCCTATCTATTCACCTACCTACCTACCCATTGTATTTCTTCCTTTCTCCCTCTATCTACCTACTACCTATCTACC
Organism: Rhabdophis nuchalis; assembly: GCA_039707465.1. Classification (NCBI taxonomy): domain Eukaryota; kingdom Metazoa; phylum Chordata; class Lepidosauria; order Squamata; family Natricidae; genus Rhabdophis; species Rhabdophis nuchalis. The sequence goes on along the minus strand of CM077647.1, from coordinate 153,943,443 downwards.
TACCTACTGCATTTCTTCCTCTCTATCTATCCCCCCATCTACCTACCTACCTACCGTATTTCTCCTTCTCTCTCTCTATCCCTCTACCTACCTACTGTATTTCTCCCTCTCTATCTATCCACCTACCTACCTACCTACCTACCTACCTACCTACCTACCTACCTACCTACTGTATTTCTTCCTTTCTCTCTCTATTCCTATACCTACCTACTGTATTTCTCCCTCTCTCTCTCTATCCTATCTACCTACCTACCTACTGTATTTCTCCCTCTCTATCTATCCCTCTACCTACCTACTGTTTTCTTCCTTTCTCCCTCTCTCTACCTACCTACCTACTGTATTTCTCCCTATCTATCCCCCTACCTACCTACCTACCCACTGTATTTCTCCCTATCTATCTATCCCCCTACCTTACTACCTACCTACCGACCTACCTACCGTATTTCTCCCTCTCTCTATCCCTCTACCTACCTACCTACTGTATTTCTCCCTCTCTATCCCTCTACCTACCTACCTACTGTATTTCTTCCTTTCTCCTTCTATCTATATACTTACCTACCTATCTACCTACCTACTGTATTTCTCCCTCTCTATCCCATCTACCTACCTACTGTATTTCTCCCTATCTATCTATCCCTCTACCTACCTACCTACCTACCTACCTACCTACCTACCTACCTACCGTATTTCTCCCTATCTACCCCTCTAACTACCTACCTACCTACCTACTGTATTTCTTCCTTTCTCTCTATTCCTATACCAACCTACTGTATTTCTCCCTCTCTCTCTCTATCCTATCTACCTACCTACCTACTGTATTTCTTCCTTTCTCCCTCTACCTACCTACCTACTGTATTTCTTCCTTTTTCCCTCTATCTACCTACCTACCTACTGTATTTCTCCCTCTCTCTCTCTATGGACCACCTGGGAGTTTGCTATCCTCTCTGCCTTGTTTTGGCCCTTTTAGGCCTCCATACAGTGTTGCTGAGGAAACGACTGTTGAAAATGCCAGGTGGGAGGAGCTACAGGGAGGTGAAAATCTCACAAGTGGGTACATTTTACGTTTGTGTACCTTGCACATGACATACGTGTGCTAGCCACAAAATATTATATTATCGGAAGTCCTTGGGAACATTGTGTGAAAATTTGGTGTAAATCGGTCCAGTATTTTTTGAGATTAGCGGCTTTGCACAAACTACGTATTTTACATTTTTATTTATATAGATAAAGGCGGCAGGAATAGTAATAGAATAACAGAATAACAGAGTCGGAAGGCACTTTGTAGGTCATCTAGTCCAACCCCCTGCTTAAGCAGGAGACTCTACATCAGGGCTGTCAAACTCTCAGCCTGCAAGCTGGATGCATCACACACTGGCCATGCCCACACTCAGTTTAGCGAAAATGTCCCAATACATCATGTGTATCGCAGATTTGACACCCCTGTCCTACACCATTTCCGACAGCTGGCAGTCCAGCCTCTTCCTGAAAGCTAACAGTGATGAAGCTCTCACAACTTCTCAAGCCAAGCTGTTCCATTGGTTGATTGTTCTCAGTGTCAGAAAATTTATCCTTATTTCTAGGTTGAATCTCTCCTTGATCAGTTTCCATCCATTATTCCTTCTCCGGCCTTCAGGTGTTTTGGAAAATAGCTTGACTCCCTCCTCTCTATGGCAGCCCCTCAAGAAATGGGATTCTTTATAGAGGGCTGGACTGCAAATCCCATAATTCCAAGCTGCAAGGGCCAAATGGAGATGCTACTTGTTTCTAAGGTTTGACACCACTCTTCTACCCACAATCAGTGAGATTTTATGCTCTGATTGGCTGAACTGACTACTCTGGGAGATATATCAGTGGTACTGGAATTTTCTTTCACAGATAAAACAACTAAATCAGTGGTGGAGTCCTTCCAGTTCAGACTGGTTCGGCTGAACCGGAAGTAGTTTGGCAGCCTGGGTCGCTGGAACCGGTAGCAACCTAGGCCTGCCACGTCTCCGAACCGGTTCTCCTGGTGGCACCATAGGTGCCATCATCTTGTTTTTTGCTTCTGTGCATGCGCAGAGCAATTTTTATTGCTCTGCGCATGTGCACGCCCACGAGTTAACCGGCTGTAATCACTGCCGGAACCAACCCCTGAACTAAATACTACAGTATTTTTCCAGTCTACCTATCATATTTTTAACAAGTGTCTACAAAACAAAGTTGAACAACGTTCCTGTTTCAGGAGATTTTGTTCACCTCAATACAGCTACCCAGAAGTAAGGGAGTAAATTGAGGACTGCTCTGACAATATTCTGGTTACTGCACTAATTCTCTATAAAACTCTGATCTACCTCCAATCTTCCATAGACAAGACAAATGCATAAATAAAACAAAAGCATCTTTTATTGCAGATACGAAGACAGCTTCTACAGCAGTGCTTCCCAAATCTGGGCAAATTATCTCAAATTGGATAAAAGCAGTTTTTCTTTGCGTAATGATGCATGAATCCATTACCCATCCCAGCAGGACAGGTTATATTTAAATTGACTTAAAGGTTGCCACGTGTGCTAAAATACATTTGAAAATCTCCCGAAGTGTTCCTTTTAAGATGAAAATGGATGAAATTACTAAGGGTAATTTGTTGAAATGACATAAAGATCATTCAGTGATATTGTTTTTATGATAGAGACAGTCCTTGAGTTAAGACCATTCATTCAGGAACTGTTCCAAGTTACGACGGTGGTAAAGAAAGGACTTGAAATCACTTCTCAAAGTTCAATAAGTCTTTTTGATAAAAGGTTTTGGGTGATGAAAGCTTCAATCTGCTTTCGGCTGACTTGATTGTTATCCCTCTTCTCATTGGATTCAGCGACAAGGAAATACCGTTTCAACCCTGTTTTTGTGTGACTCCACATATCTCGGTGATTTAGAAGCTATTGCCTGGCTCAGTTCTCTTGGTGTCTCTCAGTCCAAAACGCATCAGCCAAAAAGGCCACAGCTGCCACAAGGATAGCGAACCCGAGGCCAAGCCGTATGGAATTGGCTGCAGTGAAGTCAGGGCTCAGCAGAATTGACTCTTCAAAGGGAAAAAAAAATGCATATATACTGTAAAACAGAAAAAGCATTTCCGAAATAAATCTTTATTACGCATTCTGACTTTCTTAACGACATGTTTACATTTGATGAATTTTTAATGGTTGAGCTTTAATAGTTTTATTATAAGATTATTATTTAAATTTCGTTCTGGCTGGCTTGAGCACAACTGATTAAATCTCCTCTGAAAGGGAGACTTGCAACCGATCCTTCAAACTTTTCTAATCTAGTCATCACCAGAATTCATTGCCACAATGTGCTTAACCGTAACTGTTGAACTGGCTGAGTTGGCATACTCATGAGGGGTCCATGGGGACCTCTGAGCTTGGGTGTTTTCTTGCAGACATTTCATTACCCAAACTAGGTAACATCATCAGTGCTGTAAGGCAGGGGTCTCCAACCTTTGCAACTTTAAGTCTAAAGGACTTCAGCTCCCAGTATTCTCCAGCCAGCTTTGCTGACTGGGAGCTGAAGTCCTTTAGACTTAAAGTTGCAAAGGTTGGAGACCCCTGCTGTAAGGAATGGGTTTGTTCTCAGTTTATATTCTAGATCCGCGGTGGCACAGTGGGTAGAATGCAGTACTGCAGGCTACTTCTACTGACTGCCAGCTGCCTGTAGTTTGGCAGTTCGAGTCTCACTAGTTCAAGGTTGACACAGCCTTCCATCCTTCTGAGGTGGGTAAAATGTGGACCCAGATTGTTGGGGGCAATGTGCTGACTCTGTAAATCACTTACAGAGGGCTGTAAAGCACTGGGAAGCAGTATATTAGTTTTAAGTGCTATTGCTACATTGCTAATGGCTTGCCCTGTCAGTACTGGTAAGAGTGCTTTGTCCAAAGCTGAAATTGTACTATAGTGAAATTTAATATAAGTGGACGCTTGGGTGTCCCATAGGCTCCACCCCTCCATTTCCCGTTTTCTCCTCTACTACCCAGTGAGATACCTAGAGAGGAGAATTAAGTGAATGTGTTTGCTGAGGTTATGAAGCAAACACATTGTTCACTAGGAGACATTTTTTGACAGAAATTGGGAATAAAGGATAGTTTCAGCAAAAATATACAAGACACAATAGCAGAATTGGAAGGGACCTTGGAGGTCATCTAGTCCAACTCCCTGCCTAAACAGGAAGCCCTATACCAGTGGTGGGCAAACTCATTAGTCAACAGAGCCAAATATCAACAATACCACGATTGAAATTTCTTTTGAGAGCCTGAAGGTGTGGCCTGTTTTGTGGGAGTGGCTCAGCGGTCATGTGACTGGGTGGGCATGGCCAACTTGGAAAATGTGAAACTCACTTAACAATGGTCTTGGTTAGCAACCAAACTTTTAGGCTCAATTGTGGTCATAAGTTCTTTGTTTGTTTGTTTCTTTCTTTCTTTCTTTCTTTCTTTCTTTCTTTCTTTCTTTCTTTCTCTCTTTCTCTTTCTTTCTCTCTTTCTTTCTTTCTTCCTCTCTTTTTCTCTCTCTCTCTTTCTCCATTTCTCTCTCTCTCTCTTTCTCTCTCTTTCTCCATTTCTCTCTTTCTCTCTGTCTCTCTCTCTTTCTGTCTCTCTTTCTCTCTCTTTCTTTCTCTCTCTCTTTCTTTCCCTCTTTCTCTCTCTTTCACTCTCTCTTTCTTTCTTTCCCTCTTTCTCTCTCTTTCTGTCTCTCTTTATTTCTGTCTCTCTGTCTCTCTTTCTCTCTCTCTCTCTCTTTCTCTCTCTCTTTCTCTCTTTCTTTCTTTCCCTCTTTCTCTCTCTTTCTCTCTCTCTTTCTTTCTCTTTCTTTCTCTCTCTATCTGCTTCGTCTGCCCATCTCTGTCACTCTGTGTGTGTGTGTCTGTCTGTCTCGCATTCAAGCACTTAATCACTCATTCTGTGTCTCTATCTTTCTCTCCCTCCCTCTCTCTGTCTCTCCCTGTCTCTCTGTGTGTGTCTGTCACTCTCTGATTCCCCCCTCCCTCCTTGTCTCTCTCTGTGTCTGTGCCTCTCTCTGTCTGTCTGTCTGCCTCCCCGCCCCGCAGCCTCCTCAGCCCAGCCTGCCGCGGTTACTCACTCACTCGCCTTCGCCCGCCCCGCCCAGCTGCCCGCCGCATTCGCTCACCTGCTCAGGGTACTTCCAGGGCTCGGTGTGGGGTGGGGAAGGAACGGCGACCCTCTGGACGCCGGTTCCCCCAATCGCCTTGGAAGTAGCCTGGCTCGCCAGCCCGCTCGCCCGCTCAGGGTACTTCCAGGGCTCGGTGTGGGGTGGGGAAAGAACGGCGACTCTCTGGACGCCGGTTCCCTCCCCCCGCCGGCAGAGCCTCCGCACCCCCTGGAAGTAGATGAGTGGCCGGCATGCCGCCTGGGGAGGCTCCGCGCGGGGAGCGAGGGAGGGAATCGGCAGCCGGTAGGGAGGGTTGCTCCGGCGGGTCCCAGGAGTCCCACCCTCGGCGAGGTTGGAGGAAGAGCCGCACTCGAGGGGCCAAAGAGCTGCATGCGGCTCGTGAGCCGCGGTTTGCCGACCACTGCCCTATACCATTTCAGACAAATGGCTATCCCACATCTTCTTGAAGACCTGCAGTGTTGGGGCATTCACAACTTCTGGAGGCAAGCTGTTCCACTGATTAATTATTCTAACTGTCAGGAAATTTCTCCTCAGTTCTAAGTTGCTTCTTTCCTTGATTAGTTTCCACCCATTACTTCTTGTTCTGCCCTCAGGTGTTTGGAGAATAGTTTGACTCCCTCTTCTTTGTGGCAGCCCCTGAGATATTGGAACGCTGCTATCATGTCCCCACTAGTCCTTCTTTTCATTAAACTAGACATACCCAGTTCCTGCAACCATTCTTCATATGTTTAGCCTCCAGTCCCCTAATCATCTTGGTTTCTCTTCTCTGCACTCTTTCCAGAGTCTTCACGTCTTTTCTACATCGTGATGACCAAAACTGGATGCAGTATTCCAAGTGTGGCCTTACCAAGGCACTATACAGTGGCATTAACACTTCACGTGATCTTGATTCTATCCCTCTGTTTATGCAGCCTAGAACTGTGTTGACTTTTTTGGCAGTTGCTGCACACTTCTGGCTCATATTCAAATTCTTTCTGCTGGCTCATATTCAAATTCTTTTACAACCGGTTCTGTGGGCGTGGCTTGGTGGGCGTGGCAGGGGAAGGATACTGCAAAATCCCCCTTCCCTCCCCAGTGTGGGGCCAGCCAGAGTTGGCATTTGCCGGTTCCCCAAACTACTCAAAATTTCCGCTACTGGTCCTCCAGAACCTGCTGAATTTCACCCCTAACTCCAGCAATGTGGGGAGCAAGACCAGGATGAGAGTTTCCTGCTGATTCCAGGGTGGTTACCATCTCAACTCAGGAATGGGGGAAAAACCCCATGACAGTTTCTCCCAAACTGACTGCTATACAGGTAGTCCTCACTTTACAACACTTCATTTAATGACCGTTCAAAGTTACAACAGCAGTGAAAACAATGACTTATGATTAGTTTTCACACTTGGGGCCATTGTGGCATCCCCACGGTCATGAGGTCAAAATCCAGACACTTGGCAATTGACTCATATTTATGACGATTGCAATGTTCCGGCGTCACATGATCCCGGTTTTGTGACTTTCTCACAAGCAAAGTCGATGGGGAATCCAGATTCACTTTACAACAGTTTTGACTAATTTAACAACTAAAGTAATAGCCATGGCAAGAAAGGTCATAAAATGGGGTAAACTCATTTAACAAATGTTTCACTTAGCAGCAGAAATTTCTGGTTCAATTGTTGTCATAAGTTGAGAACTACCGTACTTCCTATTCAACCAACAGAAGAGAATATTTGTAGCTCTCGGTTGAACTATGTAGCTTTTGGTGTTCTCTGAGCTTGGTTGTTTTCTTGCAGTAGTTTCATTATCCAATCAGTGTTTCCCAACCTTGTCAACTTGAAGATGTCTGGACTTCAACTCCCAGAATTCCCCAGCCAGCATTCGCTGGCTGGGGAATTCTGGGAGTTGAAATCCAGACATTTTCAAGTTGACAAGGTTGGGAAACACTGAACTAGATAACATCATCAGTGCTAGAAGGGAGTGGGATATGCAGTGATGATGTTACCTACTTGGGAAATGAAATGTCTGCAAGAAAATAACTAAGCTCAGAGAGGCACCAAGGACCCCACACTTCCTATTTAACCAGTGGTATTTTCTTCAAAGGTTAGACCCATGATGGTGAACCTCTGGTACATGTGTCATAGGTGGCACGCAGAGCCCTCTCTATGGGGACGCCAGCTGTCGCCCCACCCCAGCTATACCACGCGTGCGTGCGTGCCTCCCACCTGCTAGCTGGTATTTGGGGCACTAGCACGCGTGTGGGGGGGCCGGGGCACATACAGGAAACATGTGAGCGCATGCACAGGGAGATGGATGCATTGCACTTTGGTTGCATTGCACCTCGCAGATTGCCCCTGCGCCCAGTTTTGAGCCTGGAAAGCCTCTTGCACCAACCTAGAAGCCAAAAATGGGCAAGGGGGAGTGGGGCGCATACACAGGGAGTGGGGTCACACAGGGGGTTGCGTGCGCATGCACGGGAGCAGGATGCATGCAGGTGGGGGGGGATATCACACGCATTGCATTATGGGTGTGGGCTGTCACTGGGTTAGATTCAGTGGTGGGTTTCAAATTTTTTAGAACCTACTCTGTAGGTGTGGCCCATTTTGTGGGCGTGGCTTGGCAGTCATGTGACAGGGTGGGAGTGGCCACCTTTTAAAATGTGGTGAAACTCATTTAACAACGCTCTTGCTTAGCAACCAAAATTTTGGACTCAATTGTGATGATAAATTCTTTCTTTCTTTCTTCCTTCCTTCCTTCCTTCCTTCCTTCCTTCCTTCCTTCCTTCCTTCCTTCCTTCCTTCCTTTCCTTTCCTTCCCATTGGGTCACTGGTAGCGGCGGGCCAGATTTACTTCCAGGTACGCCGGTGGAACCCCCTCTCACCGGTTCTCTAAATTTCACCAACCGGCTCTCACGAGTAGGTGCGAGCCTGCAGAAACCCACCATTGGTTAGATTGTAAGCGCCTCAAGATGAAGGCATTGCAAACCCTCATCTACCTCAATGGTCCATCACCGTCACTGCCCTCTGAGTGTGTCCTGCCTTCATTCTCTCTGGGCTCACCTTGTGTCTGGCTTATGGTGTCGTTGAGTTGGTTTTCCCCAAACTGGCAGGTCAGCTTGCCCTTGAGGTTGTTGAGGGCATCTTCTGTGAGGCCGAAGCTGTTGCTTGTCCCATTCGGCCACGCTCTGGTTTCAGCAAAGAACTCCCCATCAACATAAAGATGGAACCATCCCTCAGCTAGGGTGGGCATTGAACAATTCACTCGAAGCTTCCCTGCGGAGTCAACCAGCACCTCCTGATATCTGCTCACATCAGACCCACCTGGGAAAAAATAAGCAACTATTTTGTAAAAAGCAATAAAACTAGTAAGCAATGGACTCTGTGGGGAAGAGGTCAAAAAAGCCAACATGATGTTGGGGTTTGGATTGTAAAGTTGTGGCAGCCATTTTCTCCCCCTCAGCTGGTAAGGAAGAACTTGGGGGTCTCTCAGCTTTCTTTTTATTACTCTCCTTTCAGACTCCAGACCATATTTCAGAAACAAAACCGGGACAGTTTTATTAATTTACAGCAGGGATGTCCAAACTTGGGAACTTTAAGACTTGTGGACTTCAACTCCCGGAATTCCCCAGCCAGCATAGCATCAATTCTGGGAGTTGAAGTCCACAAGTCTTAAATTTTCCAAGTTTGGACATCCCTGATTTACAGTCATCCCCTCAAAGATTACTGGAATTTCAGATAATGCAGGGTGTACGGACACGAACTCTTCTGTGTACTTTTTTCACACAAAGGAACAAATGAAAGGACCCAAAAAGCAAGAGAACAAACAGTTCTCTGAAATAAATTTGTGTATGTTTGTGTGTTGTGTGCGTATGTATAAGAGAGAGAATAGTGCAGGAATTAAATTATGAGTAATCTAATCTTTTTCCTTCTTCTGCCACCTTTCTTTTTTCTTCAAACAAGATCTCACAGAAAATTGCAATTGTATATTAAATAACTCAAAAGAGTAAACTCACAAGGGAAGTTTACTAGGTGGGAAATCAGGATAAAATCAGCCAATTTAATCATATCCCCGAATCATATCGACCGCCCCGAGTCCCTTTGGGGAGAGGTGGTGGTTTATAAATATAATAAATTATTATTATTATTATTATTATTATTATTATTATTATTATTATTATTATTATTATTATTATTATTATTTCCAAATATGCCTTTAAATTCAGTTTTGACTCAGCAATATATTCAGAAGTGCCTTCTTCTTTCTGGAGCTGAAAGAGAAAAACTGACATTTTGTTGGATTTGTGTCTAAGGCAGGACTGGAACTCACAATCCCCTGGTGATTGGCTCAAAGTAACACAACTGGCTTTCGTGTTTAAAGCTGATCTAGAATTCAGTTCCTGGAAACTGGTTCAAAGTCACTCAATTGGCTTTCATGCCTATGACAGGACTAGAACCCATAAGCTCCTGGTGATTGGTCCAAAGTCACCCAGATGGCTTTCATGTCTAAGGTGAGACTAGAACTCACAGTCTTCTGGTTACTGGCCCAAAGCCACCTAGCCAGGTTACACACCTAAGCCAGGATTAGAATTCACAGTCTCCTGGCTTCTGGCCTATTGCTTTTAACCACTACATCAAACTGTCTCAGTCAATCCCAACATGGAGCCACTATTCCCCACTCATCGTACAATTCAGGAAAAGAGCCATCTGCTTTAATTTTGGCAACTTCCTTGCCTTTCCTCACCCAGGACTTTCAGCACCACAGCGTTGCTGGCATTGGACCAGATGACGGGGTCGGTGAGGCTGTGGTAGTAGCATGTGTACCGTCCTTCGTCGGCCTCTGAGACATTTTTCAAGGAGAATTCAGCCACGTTGGCATTCCCTTGAGGAGTGACTTCATACCGGAAGTCCCTGGCCTGGTAGAAGACGAAACTGACCCCTGAAAAGGGAGCCAAACAATGGAGTGTCCAGTCCTGTCCCACCAAGATTTCTGTGCTGGGACTTGCAACAATGGAGGGCTTCAGGTAATGCACTGGAAGAGACAAATGCCTTACATTTAGCTTCAGGTCTAACCAAGTTAATTGGTTATGGTTATTAAAATGTATGTGCTCCTCCCCCTCTATTTATTGCAGGGTTTCCCAACTTTGGCAACTTTAAGACTTGTGGGCTTCAATGACCAGAATTCCCCAGCCAGCCATTCTGGTCCGGGGAATTCTGGGAGTTGAAGTCCTCAAGTCTTTAGATTTCAGCTTCCGAGAGTTGAAATCCAAACATCTTAAAACTGCTGAGGTTGGGAAACACTTGCTCCAGAGCATCAAATGAAGCAAAACATAATAAAAAAAATATTCTCTGCCTGGTATATGCCAGCACTCCAGGCAGGGCTATATGAAAAACAATATATTTCCTTTCAGAAGAGTAGCTAGATATGTTTCTTGGAAGCAAGCTTTTCTAATTTAAATAAAACGTGGCTTTTCCTGTTGGTTTTTTTAAAAACGTAGATTAAAAACCAAGGTTTTATATCTACAGTTAGAAATCAGCATTCCTAGGCAAGCCATCTTTTAGCTGGACTGGCTGAGGACAATGGGAATTGAATAATTTTTACAAATTGAAAGTAATTTTACAATCTGAAAATAATTTTACAACTGAAAGTAATTGCCATTCCAAAGCTCTTCTACACTGTTTCCCTGAAAATAAGACCTCCCTGAATAATAAGCCCAATTGGGCTTTTGAGCACATGCCCAAAAATAAGCCCTCCCCAACAATATTGCAACACAGCAGCAGCCATGAAGTGACCCCGCTTGCTGTCTCCTGCACCTCAAAAATAATAAGACCTCCCCGAAAATAAAGCCTTATTTCAGGGGTCAAAAGAAAATAAGGCCCGGTCATCTTTTCGGGTATTTTGCTCAGTTTGGAGCCTAGTTGACATATGATCTGGTCTGTACATATTTCAAACAACAGATCCTTAGTTAGAATCAAAATGTAATGTTGCTTTTTAAAATTAATAAAAAGGAATGCAATTCTCCTTCCTTCCTTTTTTTAAGCTTTGGAGCTAAATTACTTTTGATGCAGAGAATAGCAAATAAAATGAGGTTCATAGAAACCAATTTTCAGCTTTCTGCACTGGAGTACTATAGGATGTACAAGTAGTTCTTGACTTACAATTAGTTGTAAGGTGGGTGGATGGATAGAGGGAGGGAAATAGAAGATAGATTCAGCTTAAAACTCACCTTCTGTAATGTTTGTAGGCTGGCTGAGCGGAGAACGGATTGCCTTTCCAGCCTCCCAGATTTCATAACTACAATAGAATTGCTCATCTGGGCCAACCTCATGGAGCTCAAAGGTGGCACTAGATTCTGTTGGCAAAGCTTTCTTTTGAGCTACCAGCTTCTGACTGCCTCCCACGTATAAGGAGAACCAGCTGCCTGCATATTCCTCCTGGGCGGAGCACTGAAGCTGGTGCTTTTCCATCACATCTTGAGCTTGGTGCCATACAATGGTTGGCTTTGGCAGAGCTAGAGAAGAGACAGAACGGGGAGGCATGGATCACCAAACGTGCCAAGCTAAGTGTGATTTGTTTGGTTTTGGTTTAATGCACGCAGTGTAAATCATTCCAGTTGAAGGTTACTTAATCAACCATGATTAGGTAAAACCAAGCTGTAAGATGATGAATAATGCCAGCTAAAGAGAGTCTACATTTGTACAAAAAACAAGAAGACAAGAGGGAATAGAGACAAATGTGCCGCCCTTTTATTTGGTGCCCTGTCCTCTCCAAAACTGGACTGTTGGGCTTCACTGAAACCAGAATTTAAATCCAAACCTCCGTAGTTTCTTCAAAAATCAACTGTTACAGCTATCAATCTAGGCTGCAAAAATTGACACAACCACCAGATGGCAGCAGATGATTAATTGAACATCTTTTTTATTGCCTTCTAGTGGTCATTTAGATTTTTGCTTACCTGAACTGGGAGCTCTAACAATAGTAGCCACTCTGGATTCAGATTATATTATCTCCCCTGGGTTAAATGTCTGCCTCTGGTTAATGAACCTTGAAGGAGGAAGAAATATTAAAATTCCTGTGGGCATATCCTGATTACCTCTTTCTGATGGCTCAACAAGTTGTGTGAATATGATTTGGACGAGGGAATAAATGGGGAACTCATCAAATTTGCAGATGACACCAAGCTGGCAGGAATAGCCAACACTCCAGAAGATAGGCTTACGATACAGAAGGATCTTGGCAAACTTGGACATTGGGCACTATCTAATAAAATGAAATTCAATGGAGAAAAGAGTTAGGCAAAAATGAAATGCACAGGTACAGTATAGGTGATACCTTGCTCAATAGCAGTAACTGTGAAAGGGATCTTGGAGTCCTAGTAGACAACCATTTAAATATGAGCCAGCAGTGTGCAGCAGCTGCCAAAAAAGCCAATACAGTTCTAGGCTGCATAAACAGAGGGATAGAATCAAGATCACGTGAAGTGTTAATACCACTTTATAATGCCTTGGTAAGGCCACACTTGGAATACGGCATTCAGTTTTGGTCACCACGATGTAGAAAAGATGTGGAGACTCTGGAAAGAGTGCAGAGAAGAGCAACAAAGATGATTAGGGTACTAGAGGCTAACATATGAAGAATGGTTGCAGGAACTGGGTATGTCTAGTTTAATAAAGAGAAGGACTAGGGGAGACATGATAGCAGTGTTCCGATATCTCAGAGGCTGCCACAAAGAAGAGGGAGTCAAACTATTCTCCAAGGCACCTGAGGGCAGAACAAGAAGCAATGGGTGGAAACTAATCAAGGAAAGAAGCAACTTAGAACTGAGGAGAAATTTCCTGACAGTTAGAACAATTAATCAGTGGAACAGCTTGTCTCCACAAGTTGTGAATGCCCCAACACTACAAGTCTTCAAGAAGATGTTGGATAGCCATTTGTCTGAAATGGTATAGGGCTTCCTGCCTAGGCAGGGAGTTGGACTAGCTGACCTCCAAGATCCCTTCCAACTCTGCTATTGTATTGTATAATACAGGCAGGGAGAACATGATGCCAAATCTAGATCTAGTATACCTGATCTAGTATTCACAGTATTCTACAATACTGTGGACAAAAGAGTCATCCAAGCTCAAAAATCTTATTTCTGAGAAGCTCAGCTTTTTATCTTATATCTGAGATGGCTAGCCTGATGAACTCAGAAATGTTGGGTTCAGTGGTGGGTTTCAAATTTTTAGAACCTACTCTGTAGGTGTGGCCTATTTTGTGGCCGTGGCTTGGCAGTCATGTGACAGGGTGGGAGTGGCCACCTTTTAAAATGTGGTGAAACTCATTTAACAACGCTCTTGCTTAGCAACCAAAATTTTGGAATTGTGATGATAAATTCTTTCTTTCTTTCTTTCTTTCTTTCTTTCTTTCTTTCTTTCTTTCTTTTTTCTTTCTTCCTTCCTTCCTTCCTTTCCTTTCCTTCCTGTTGGGTCACTGACAGCGGCGGGCCAGATTTACTTCCAGGTACGCCGGTGGAACCCCCTTTCACCGGTTCTCTAAATTTCACCAACCGGCTCTCGCGAGTAGGTGCGAGCCTGCAGAAACCCACCACTGGTTGGGTTGTAACTTCTGGAACTCCAAACATTTCAGTTCCAACACAACCAGAAGATGTTGGCCTGGGGAAGGCTGTTAGGCATACAAAAACTTGGTTCAGTGTCATGTTAGACCAGGGATAGTCAACCGTTTTATACCTACCGCCCACTTTTGTATCTCTGTTAGTAGTAAAATTTGGTTCCACAATAATGGTGATTTATAAAGTAGGGAAGTCAATTAAATTAAAAAAAGGAAAGTATTTCAGTACCGGACAAAACCCCTACAGCCCACCATGAAAGCTGGAATGCCCACTAGTGGGCCATAGGGACCAGGTTGACTACCACTGCCCTATACCAGGGGTCTGCAAAGTTGGCTCTTTTAAGACTGATGGACTTCAACTCCCAGAATTCCCCAGCCAGCTTCGCTGGCTGGGGAATTCTGGGAGTTGAAGTCCACCAGTCTTAAAAGAGCCAACTTTGCAGGCCCCTGCCCTATACCATTGTTTGCTTTATTGTAGTTTGCAGACTCTGCTGAAATTGATTGGATTCATACATCACGCCAATCCCAAGAGCCAGATTCCAGGGATGAAACAAACTTACCTTCACTACCAGTTTGCAAATGTTAGCGCATGTGTAACCTCTGCGCGTGCACAAGACCTTCTGTGTACGCATAGAGTGTCAAAAATTGGACGTGATAATGCTACCGGTTTGCTCGAACCAGATAGAACTGAATTGCACCACTTCCGGGTTTGTACACACAATCCTGCTTCAGATGGAATAACAAGTCCATCCCTCCCCCCATAAGTTATTGTGCCCGGTAGAAAATCCTAAGAGCAACTTTGATGCAGTGGTGAAAGCACCAGGCTAGAGACCAGGAGTCTGTGAGTTCTAGTTCCATCTAAGGCAAAAAGCCAGCTGTGTGACCTTGGCCCAGCCACTCTCTGAGTCCTAGGAAAGAGGCAATGGCAAACCACTTCCAAAAATCTTGCCAGCAAAATTGCAAGGATTGTCTAGGCCAGGGGTCTCCAACCTTTGCAATTTTAAGTCTGAAGGACTTCAGCTCCCAAACTTCTCCAGCCAGCAAAGCTGGCTGGAGAATTCTAGGAGCTGAAGTCCTTCAGACTTAAAGTTGCAAAGGTTGGAGACCCCTGGTCTAGGCAGTTGCCAGGAGTAAAAATGACTTGAAGGCAAGCAAGAAAGCCCCTCTTTTCACTAGTTAAAAATCTGTGATATAAATGAATGAATAATTACGGCATTCCTTTTCTGCCTTCTCATTACACCCCAAATCATCTTATTCTGGCCAACAGCCCCTTCGTCCCTCAATGGTAAGTCTGGCTCCACCTGTAGAAAATCCATTCCCAGGATGAAGGGTTATGGAGTCTTAAGGACCAATACTCACAGATTGTAAGGAGCAGGAAAGGGAGAGTAACGGGCATCGTTAGAGAGATGCAGCCTGCAAATGAGGAGGAAAAGGGCTCCAGACTCTGAAAAATGTGGTTTTTCCCTCCCAGGAAACAGTGATAGATCATCAGTCATGATAGTTAGGAAGGGAAGTGCAAGAGGAAAAATATTTTTAACTAATGGAAGAATAAAAGAATTCTGATTTGACCTGCTGTTACTTTGAAATGAGCTTCAGAAGATTTATTCTAAGGAGAGCAGAAAAATCTGCCAAAAAGTGGTATCTTGATAACGTTTACATTTATACTGTGTACTAAGTCATTGGATGACTAAACCATCCTTACTGGATTAGGTTCAAACACTATGTTATGCTATAACCATGGGTTATAAACCATAGTGCCCATAGTGGTGGTTTTTTTTAGAACCTTCTGTAGGTGTGGCTTGCTTTGTGGGTGTGGCTTGCTGACCATGTGACCAGGTAGGAGTCGCTTGCCGGCCATGTGACTGAGTGGGAGTAGCTTGGCAATCATGTGACTGAGTGGGCGTGGCCAACTTGTAAAATGTGGTGAAACTCACTTAACAACGCTCTTGCTTAGCAACCCAAATGTTGGCTCAGAAACTCTGGCATTTGAAGTGCGTAAGTCTTAAAGCTGTCAAGTTACAAGACCCTTGCAACCCCTAACCCTTCAGAAAAAAAACCCCCAGGGGTATTCAAACCAGACAGCTTTAAGACTTGTGGACTTCAACTCCCAGAATTCCTCCTCTCGCTCTCCATCTTGATGATGTGTGGACGGGCGGTGGGAGGGAGCTGGAACCGATTCTAAACGGCACTGTAGATTTGTGAAACCTCTTCTATAGAAGAGCTTAGAACTGGCAGGAACCCACTCCTGATAGTGCCTCATATTCACTTGTTTGCCAAAAAGAAGTACAGTAAATCCCATTTAGACTTGTGTTTTGTGTACAACACAGCTGTTATGCTAAGTAGTTTAGCACAAAGCTTGCAAATCATGTCCGCAAGATCCACAGAACACCCTTAATCACAAACTGAGAGCCAGTTTGGTCTAGTGTTAAGGCACCAGGCTAGAAATTGAGAGACCATGAGTTCAAATCCTGCTTTAGATAGATGGGTGATTTAGGCCAGTCACTCTCTCTCAACCCAATCCACCTCACAGGGTTGTTGCTACCTTGAGTTATTTGCAAAAATAATAAAGACAGGATACAGGATGTTGTATGAAGTCATCTATTGCGGTATGCAAACCAAAGTTATTCAGCTATTTGCACTGCAATTTGTTGGTGTACCTAGTCTAATAATAATAATAATAATAATGAAAAATTGACAAATGATTCAAAATTCAGGTCTTGCAAACAGGAAAACACAACAACCCAGTAGCTTATGCAAAAAAGATCATTAACAGATTATAAAGAATGACATAGCACCGTTGCCAAAATGATTCACTGGAACATCTGTAAAAATTATCCTGTGCCAGTAATGAAAAATTGGTGTGAACACAGATTTGAAAAATAGAAAATGAGCATATTAAAATATTGTGGAGTTTCTGAATACAAACCAATACATTCTTGGCACATAACAAAACAGATTTAAAGGAGAAAGTGTAGTTAATTAATGTGGCAATATCAGGAGACAGCAGAATAGAAGAATTCGATAAGAACACGAAAAGACC
This sequence comes from Rhabdophis nuchalis, assembly GCA_039707465.1. NCBI lineage: Eukaryota > Metazoa > Chordata > Lepidosauria > Squamata > Natricidae > Rhabdophis > Rhabdophis nuchalis. The sequence goes on along the minus strand of CM077647.1, from coordinate 153,926,664 downwards.
TGAAAATGAAAGTTGAAAGATTAGTTGACCACACCCTAAACTGGCTGTGGTGGTCCCAGTGGTTATCGCCATACTGGATGCTATCAAAAAATGTTGGGTTGCAGTTAGAAAATCTGCACATTGACAATTTTTCTGTATGCCAATTGTAAAAAGCCACACTTCTTGGATCTACACAAGTGCCAAACTGATACCTTATAACAAGGGTGTCAAACTCAAGGCCTGAAGGCTGGATTCAACCTGCTTTGATCTGGCCTACGAGGCCACCCAGGAAACAGTGAAGGCCCACCACACAGTGCCTCTGCCAATGAAAATGGAGCTCTGGAGGCCCACATATGATCCTCATGAATTCCATTTTTGCTGGCAGAGGGTTGCAGGAAGTCGATGCAGCTGAAAACGGAGCTTGGGAGCCCGTTTTCGGTGGCAGAGTGCTCGGGCCACATGCACCCCCGACACAAGTAACATTGAGCTAGCCATGCCCACCCTAGCCCCTGAGGTCCATCACAACCCTGATGCTACCCTCAATGAAATCGAGTTTGACACCCCTGCCTTATGACATCCTAGGTTCTTGAGAAGAATTCAACATGTATGAGGGGCAACACCAGGAAAAGAACTCATGGTCGTGACCTGCCATTATTGTGAACAGATAATTTATTTAACTTGAATGCCATTTGACCAGTGGTGGGTTTAAAAAATTTTTAGAACCTACTCTCTAGGTGTGTCTTATTTTGTGGGCGTAGCTTGGCAGTCATGTGACAGAGTGGGAGTGGCCAACTTGTAAAATGTGGTGAAACTCATTTAACAACGCTCTTGCTTAGCAACCAAAATTTTGGGCTCAATTGTGATGATAAATTCTTTCTTTCTTTCTTTCTTTCTTTCTTTCTTTCTTTCTTTCTTTCTTTCTTTCTTTCTTCTTTCTTTCTTTCTTTCTTTCTTCCTTCCTTCCTTCCTTTCTTTCCTTTTTTATTTTCTGCCTTCCTTTCCTTTCCTTCCCATTGGGTTACTGGCAGTGGCAGCCCAGACTTACTTCTGGGTCTGCCGGTGGAACCCCCTCTCACCGGTTCTCTAAATTTCACCATCCGGCTCTTGCGAGTAGGTGCGAGCCTGCAGAAACCCACCACTGCATTTGACCCTCAACAGCCTAAATGCCAGTTATTCAAACTATGATTTAGAGCCAGCAGTAGGAATCCGGTAAATCTAGTGAATTATCCAAACTTTAGTCACATGCTTAGAAGCTTGTCTCTTAAGCTTGGTCTCTTTTCTTTTTCAAGAAATAAGAGGTGATCACAGAAGTGAGATTCACTCAAGAGATCCTTCTTTGTAGAACAGATGTGGCTTGCAAAAAAATTAGATAGCCACCAAGATGGCGCTACCAAAATAATTGTTTCTTGCCATCTATTGATTATCTGGATTTTTAAGGGGAAGAACTGGTGTTTGTTTGACAAGCCAGCATTTGATGATGAATCTTCCATCCATCCATCCATCCATCCATCCATCCATCCATCCATCCATCCATCCTGTCTGTCAGTCTGTTTCTACACCCACCCACCCACCCACCCAATCCATCTTCTTTCTTTCTTTCTTTCTTTCTTTTTTCTTTCTTTCTTTCTTTCTTTCTTTCTTTCTTTCTTTCTTTCTTTCTTTCTTTCTCTTTCTTTCTTTCTTTCTTTCTTTCTTTCTTTTTTCTTTTTCTTTCTTCTTTTTCTTTCTTTCTTTCCCTGAATTTCTACAGCATGGAGGAAAAATTATAAGGGGAGGTCGCTATTAACACTCTAAAGCTGCACAAAACATAACATTTTAGCCTGTAGCCTGCTTACTTCAGAAGGGAACTATTTTTTTTTCCTTCTCAAAAACAGGAATCTTGTTGTCCAGACCAAGCAAAGCTGAAAATGTCCTTCACTCAGGGCTGGGAAAGACCCTGATGATTCAGTAGGAAAAAAGTCTGGTTAAGAGAGCAGCAGTTAGTCATTTTTCTGCAGGGTTGTCTCTGGTCTAACAGATCCTACAGTGTAACATGAGCTGAAGTAAATAAAAATTAATTATGCATTCATATTAATTATACATACTATATTAGGGATTGAAAATGATTGTATACATTTTGCATTTTTATCCACAAACCAGTGGTGGGTTTCTGCAGGCTCGCACCTACTCGCGAGAGCCGGTTGGTGAAATTTAGAGAACCGGTGAGAGGGGGTTCCACTGGTGCACCTGGAAGTAAATCTCAATGCCCAGCCAAATCCCAAAATGCAATGTGAGTTCCCGTGCATGCCCCGTGCCCCCCACCCACCCACATGCACCCTACCCCTATGCATGTGCACACACCTCCCACGCATGCGCATTACCCCACCCTGCTTCCCGCCCACTTTTTGTTGCCAGGTTGTGCAGGGCTTCCAGGCCCAAAGTGGGGTGCCGGGGAGAGGCGCACATGCATGAACCCTCCCCCAAATGCAATGCAAGTGCCCCCAGCACATGCACCCTCCCTCCCCCTGCATATGTATGGCAGAGACTCAAAGACCAGCTGGCCGGCGGGATGCACACGCACATTCACAGTGGAGCTGGACTGGGCGATGGCTGGCGTGCCAGTATAGAGGGCTCTGCATGCCACCTGTAGCACATGTGCCATAGGTTCACCATCACGGTTCTATCACATGTCAAGACTTAAAATGGACACCTAACATCAAAAAGGTCATCAAAAAAGCACAACAAAGCATGTTCTTCCTGCACCAATTCAGGAAGCTGAAACTGCCCAAGGAGCTGCTGATTCTGTTCTACAGAGGAATTATTGAGTCTGTCATCTGCACCTCTATAACTGTCTGGTTTGGCTCTGCAACCCAACAAGACAGGCAGAGACTTCAGAGGAAAATCAGAACTGCAGAAAAAGCAATGGCTACCAGCCTGCCTTCCACTGAGGACTTGTATACTGCACGAGTCAAAAAGAGGGCAGTGAAAATATTTACAGACCCCTCGCATCCTGGACATAAATTGTTTCAATTCCTACCCTCAAAACAACACTATATTAGCATTGCACACTAAGACAACTAGACACAAGAACAGTCCCCCTCCCCCCCGAACGCCATCACTCTGCTAAACAAATAATTCTCTCACCACTGTCAAACCATTCACTAAGGATGCATTACTATTACTATTAGTCTTCTCATCGTTCCTATCACCCATCTCCTCCCACTTATGACTGCAGGACTGTAACTTTGCTGCTTGTATCCTTTATATTGATATTGTTTATATTGATATTGTTCCGATTGCTTATTTGTACCCTATGACTATCATTAAGTGTTGTACCTTATGTGTCAGCCTTGGAAGCCATTGGGATTTAGGGCCTCAAGCCTGCCACGTATTCAAACAGTCTACTATGGGAAACTGGGAGGGGCGATGTTATGGAGCTTGGGAGATGTGTAGCCAAAATAACATTCCTTCACAGAAAAGTCAAGGTTGCCTCGTCCTTCCACTTGGACAGATGTAGATAGGAGGAATCTTCATTCGTGGCAATGACTGAATGGACCATGTGATGGACTTGTGGGTGTAAGGGCAAGATCTTGAACTTTCAACTGGGTGGGGAAAAACTGGAAGCTTTCAGACTCGGGTTTTCCCAGATGTGCCAACATGGCCCTTATAATAAATTGGAATTTTGAGGAACCTCTTGCTTGGGATTCTGATTTAGTTGAGGATGCTATTTGGATCCCTGACATTATGATTCGTGACAGATGTATCTTGTCCTTTTATGTACACTGAGATCATATGCAACAATGATAAATTCCTTGTGTGTTCAATGACATTTGGCTAATAAAGAATTCTATTCTATTCTATTAAAGACACATTTTCCCCTTATGTACATATGTATAATTATTACAAGTTTGGTTTGAGCTTAGCTTACTTGAGTCTAGTCAATTATAGCTTACGCAATAATTAAAACAAATAGTGGCATAGTATATTATAAGAACGTAATTTTGGTGTAATTGTACGCAAGTGGAATATGTTTTGGACAGAAACTTTCCTCGCTGTAGGTTGGACTACTTTGATGATTTGTAATAACAAAATCCAAAGGGAGGAGGAAAATGAATCCAAGCTTGCCGCACATTATAAAATAAAAAAGACTTGAGTGGTTGTCAGGAAAGAAAATATTTGCATTCTCTGCGTCATTCCATGCCCGGTTAATTCTACCCGTTTGCAAACCGCATTCGCACGTTCTCCATCGAGAAAGGGATAGCAAGGAGCACTTTATGCATACCCTGCGTGGTTTAGATGTGAATGTTTTACTTTGCAGCCCAGGCAACAGGAAACGAGAGGAAACTTTTTTTTTTAAATCGCACATGCCCCGAAACCCAGCCTTTTCTCTATTCGGGTTGCAAATGACGTCAGAGCAAGCGATTTTCTTGCAATCGGCTTGGGATGGACGTTAAAATATTGGAAAGTTTTAATTATTTACACGCAGAATTAGCAAACAAGCTTATGTCGCGGGGGGGGGGGGATAAGGTGTCCCTGACGCACAGGAACACATACTTACCTATGAAACATTAAAAAGAAAAGCAGAGCCTGGCACAGCTTTCAGACAGGGCCTTGCCAACCAATCAGAGGGAGGGAGGAAGGACGCGACAAAACTACACCTCCCAGAAGGCCTCAGGGTTCCGTACCTCCTGGATTTCAAGATGTCTTCCTTGAGCAGTAAGTGCGAGAGAAGATTTTGTGGCGGGCGGGAGGATCGTGTCCCTGGGGGAGGGGAGGGTATTTGGCAATTTTTTTGGCTTTTGTTGTGGAGGGTGCCAAGGGAGTGCGAGGGTGGAAAGACGGAGGAAGAGGAGGATGGAAGGGCGATGCAGAGCCCGTAGATACTCTGCAGAGGTTGTTGGAATGTCATGTAACGGAGGGCGATGACGTCATGGAGGGGGTGTTTCATTCATTGCTTTATTTATTTTATTTATTTATTTTGTCAAGCATGTATAAGGTAACATATATGAGTATAAACATGATTATGAATAAGTGAGGACAGTAGAACAGGGATGGTAGGCACGTTTAAATTTAAATCGTTTACATGTAAACTTAAATATACATTTAAATCCCGCTTTCCCCCCCTCAAAGCGTAGTATAGGTAGTCCACGACTTCCAACAATTAGTTTAGTGACCATTCAAAGTTACAACGGCACTAAAAAAAAAGTGACATACCTGTTTTTCATGCTTACTACCGTTGCAGCATGCCCAGGATCACGTGATCAAAATTCAGCCGCTTGAGGACTGATTCATATTTATGACGGTTGCAGACTTAGTTTTTGTCTCTGGCCAGTGGATGAGTGATCTCGGATTAGGGGAACTAGTCATTACACCCCTGTCATGGACAGATCATTCTCTCCTTTGGCTTGACTTCCCAACCGCTACACCTCACTGCGGGGAGGCGGAACCAGATATAACAAAATGGTTCCGCCCCAGGCGCCTGATGGACCCTGAGAGGTTCCAGACGGAGCTTGGGCCAATACTTGAGACCCTGACCCACGACTCGACTGAGGACCTAGTGGCCGCCTGGAATAATGCGGCCATGGGGGCCCTGGACCGGGTCGTGCCCTTGCGGCCTCTCACTCGGCGCCGATCTACCTTAGCTCCTTGGTTCTCTGAGGAGCTGAGGGCGATGAAGCGCCGAAAGAGATGCCTAGAGAGCATTTGAAGGTCCACTCGGTCCAAATCTGACCGAACACGGATATTTGAAGACCTACCTCGTGGCGATAAGAGCGGCGAAATGTACGTATCTCTCCGCTCTTATCACATCCGCAGATAACCGCCCTGCCGCCCTGTTTAGAGTGACCCACTCCCTCCTTCAACAGAGGCCGCAGGAAGCTCCGCTGCAGGGTCATGCAGAGGAATTTGGATGTTATCTGCAGGATAAAATCGCTCAGATCCAGGACGAACTGGCCTCCAATGAGGTTAGTCCTGGCGGGTGGCCGGAGGCAGGTCCTGAGACCGTTTTATGGGAAGAGTTCGACCTTGTTATTCCAGATGACATGGACAGGATGCTGGGGAGGTTGAATGCTACCACATGTTTATTGGACCCGTGTCCCTCCTGGCTTGTACTGGCCTCCCGGGAGGTGACACGAGGCTGGTTCCAGGAAATAGTGAACACTTCGTTGAGTGAGGGGTCTTTTCCAGCCGTCTTGAAAGAGGCGGTGGTGAGATCCCTCCTCAAAAAGCCTTCCCTGGACCCAGCCGTGTTAGTAAATTATCGTCCAGTCTCCAACCTTCCCTTTTTGGCGAAGGTTGTTGAGAGTGTGGTAGCACGACAATTCCCCCAGCACCTGGAGGAAACTGTCTATCTGGACTCGCGCCAGTCCGGTTTCCGACCCGGGTGCAGCACAGAGACGGCATTGTTCGCGTTGGTAGATTATCTATGGAGGGCTCGGGATAGGGGTTGTTCCTTTATCCTGGTCCAGTGGTAGGCAAAGTCATTAGTCAATAGAGCCAAATATCAACAGTACCACAACTGAAATTTCTTTTGAGAGCCAAAAGGTGTGGCCTGTTCTATGGGAGTGGCTCAGCGGTCATGTGACCGGGTGGGCGTGACCAACTTGGAAAATGTGGTGAAACTCATTTAATGACAGTCCTGCTTAGCAACCAAAATTTTGGGCTCAATTGTGGTCATAAGTTCTTTCTCTCTCTCTCTCTCTCCCTTTCTTTTTCTTTCTCTTTCTCTCTTTCTTTTTGTCTCTCTGTCTCTGTCTCTCTTGCCTCCCTCCACCCATCTGTCACTCTGCATGTGTGTTTGTGTGCGTGTTTGTGTGTGTGTGTCTGTCTGTCTCTCTCTGATTCCCTCTCTCCCTCCCTCTCTCTCTGTTTGTCTCTCCCTCACTCCCCCTCTGTCTCTGTCTGTCTCTCTGTGTGTATGGCAGTCTCTCCCTCTCTCTCTTCCCCCCCTCCCCGGGAAACAGCAGAAAGCCCGGCATGTCAGCAAGTGAGTGGGCGGGCGTGCAAGCGGGCGGGGGGAGGACCCAAGGCTGCAGCTATCTAAACGCCGCGGAGGCCGTCCGGGCGCCGCACGCCCACCTCCCTCCTCTCACAGCGGGTATGCGGGGGGAGGACCTAAGGCTGTGGCTATCTAAACGCCACAGAGGCTGTCCGGGCACCGCACGCCCACCTCCCTCCCAGTCCGTGCGGCGGGCAGCCCTGGAAAATCCCCTCTGTGGCCTCTGCAGGCGGCTTTTGTTGCTGCTGCTGCTGCTGTTCCCGAGCCCTGCGACACGCAGTTCTTGCCGTCCGAGCAGCCCGGCTGTCCTGCCCGATGCGCTTGCCAGGCAACCTCGGACGGCGAGAACTGCGTGTCGCAGGGCTCGGGAGCAGCAGCAGCAGCAACAGCCGCCTGCAGAGGCCATCGAGGGGCATTTTCCAGGGCTGCCTGCCGCACGGACTGGGAGGGAGGAGGCCTGCGGCGCCGGGCGGCCTCCGCGGCGTTTAGATACCCGCAGCCTTGGGTCCTCCCCCCGCACGCCCGCTGCGGGAGGAGGGAGGTGGGCGTGCGGCTCCCGGAGTCTGCTCGTGGCTAGTTGGAGGAAGAGGCGCACTCGAGGGGCCAAAAAGCCACTCCTGGCTCACGAGCCGCGGTTTGCCGACCACTGTCCTGGTCCTATTAGACCTCTCAGCGGCTTTTGATACCATCAACCATGGTATCTTATTGCACCGGCTGGAGGGGCTGGGAGTGGGAGGCACCGTTCTGCGGTGGTTCTCTTCCTACCTCTCCGGCCGGTCGCAATTTGTGTTGGCAGGGGGACAGAGGTCGACCTCAAGGCCCCTTATATGTGGGGTGCCTCAGGGGTCGATCCTCTCGCCCCTCCTGTTTAACACCTATACAAAGCTGCTGGGTGAGATCATCCCTGGTTTTGGGGTAGAATTCCATCAGTACGCTGATGATACCCAGCTGTACATCTCTACCCCAGACCACCCCAATGATGCCGTCGAAGTGATATCCCGGTGTTTGGAGGCCGTGCGGGTCTGGATGGGGAGTAACAAGCTTCGACTCAACCCGTCCAAGACCGAGTGGCTGTGGTTTCCGGCGTCACGATATAGCCAGCTGGTTCCATCTCTGGCTATCGGGGGCGAGTCATTAGCTCCCGTGGAAAGGGTTCGCAACTTGGGTGTCCTCCTGGATTTTCGGCTGTCCTTGGATGACCATGTGACAGCCATGGCCAGGGGGGCTTTTTTTTTTTTTTGTAAAGCAATTTTATTGGTTTTACAATTTTATGAGGGTAAGGGTATATAGGGTTACAATAGAAATATTTTAGAGCTTTCATGTTGGAGATGGTGGTTGTTTCCGATGCTTCATGTAAAAACAATTTCGATAAAAAGTGGAAAGAAATACATACATATTATATCATAAATCCATGCATTCAATCATTTGTTTTGTTAACATCCATTAATGAATTACACTACGTAGAAGAGAAAATCATTTTAATGATCTGGGTCTCTTGCTATAGTTCTTCTTCCTCCTTCCCGCCAGTGGGCGGAGCCACAGCCCCTCCCACTCCCATATCTTAATCCTCCAGGATTGAGTGTTTTCCACCCCCCTCCCGGAACACCAACATTCCTTCAGGCATTAACCATTTGGAACACACCCCTTTTTTGTACAATTTTTAAAGAGAAGGAATACTTCTTGAATTTTTGGGGGGGTCTGCTTCAAACTGGCAATTTCTTTTGGCTGATGCATCAAAGACCTTTCTTTCTGTGCTTCCAGGATCCCATCCCTTGTTGACCTTCCAAATTTTATATCTATCTCTCTGGGTATATCATTTATTCTGGCATATGCTGAAGTTGTATATTCTTTACTTTTTTGGTACTTTTTCTGCCTCTTTTTGCGACATTGTAACAATTTTTATTTAATGAAGAGGGCAAGCTTTTGTAAAAGCAGTGGCGGAAAATTTTTTCCCAGTTGGAGGCTTTCTTGATATGATTGAGACTTTGAATTCTTTTTGTTAAAGATTGCGTGTGGTGGGTGAAACAGTCTGCGAGCTCCAAGAAAAGGCAAAATCTGTATTTAAGTTCCAAATCGATGTTATATAAGCTCCAGAGGTAGAATTATAAACTCCAATCCACCAAAGAAGAAAGGACACAATGGGAGAGATACTGAGAGTCACTTGAGTTGGCTGAACATATACATTTGTTAGTCTTGTAAAATTGAAGGAATGATCAAATTTCAAAGGAAGTTTTCCACTGGGAGCAAAGAAGCGCCATTTTTCCGCCACTTAGGCATTTGTGAAGAATAAGTAAAAGTTCCATTTACCCTTTAACGAGTCTCTGATACAAAGTCTCCAAGTGCGATTCCATATATGGTAATACTTTCGCTTTTAACTAATAAAAAGTCGGATGTTAGCTTTCTCTCTCTCCCTGCGCCCGGGGAGCATTTTAAAACACCGCTTTTTTCCCGAGAGGGGGTTTCTGCAAACTCCCCTCTATTTTCTCTTTTAAAAAGTTGAATACATCAAGCCCGAAAACTTACAGTCCACAGGATCAATGCTGAGCCTCAGTACGGTCCTCCAGCTCCGGCACTTCAGCCCATTTTTAAAGTTTCAGTAGTTACGGCGTTCCTTCGGTGAGAGGGCATTTCCCCCCCGCAGCCTGTCCTCCGGCTCCTGGGGCAAAGCGGGAACAGCCCCCCCGACCGTCGTCGAGGTGGGGGTTTCACCGCCGGCTGCCCTTATGGGGGGGCTCTCTACAGGAGCCCCCCAGCCCCTGAAGGCGCTCGCTGGAGAGACCAAGCGGCAGACGTGTCCAGAACACGTCCGTCGCGTCCGGAAGGCGGAAGCGATCCCCGGCCAGGGGGGCTTTCTATCAGGTTCACGTGATAGACCAGTTGCATCCCTTTCTAGATCGTGACGCCCTACGCACAGTCACTCAAGCCCTCGTCATCTCCCAACTGGACTACTGTAATGCTCTCTACATGGGGCTCCCCTTGAGGTGCACTCGGAGGCTCCAGCTAGTACAGAATGCGGCCGCGTGGGGGATTATGGGAGTCTCTAGATACTCCCATGTAACACCTCTCCTGCGTGAGCTGCACTGGCTGCCTGTGGCCCTCCGGGTGCGCTTCAAGGTGCTAGTAACTATCTTTAAAGTGCTCCATGGCACGGGGACCTGGCTATCTGCGGGACCGCCTCCTACCACATACCTCCCTTCGACCTATCCGCTCCCACAGAGAGGGCTTCCTCAGGGTGCCGTCGGCCGGACAATGCCGGCTGGCGACCCCCAGGGGGAGAGCCTTCTCTGTGGCAGGCCCTGCCCCCTGGAATAACCTACCCCCCGACCTCCGCACTATCACGGACCTTCTCCTCTTCCGTCGAACCTTAAAAACACACCTTTTCCATGTTGCTGGCCTAGCATAGCTTTTATGATAGTCCCAATTATAAATATAATTTTAATTGTTTTAAATATAAGTTTTAGCACAGACCCATTGTATTTAATGTATTTTTAACTTTTATATTATCATTGTATTTATTACTTTTTATTCTTTCTGTGCACCGCCCTGAGTCCCTTTCGGGAGATAGAGCGGTATAAAAATCCGATTAAAGTAAAGTAAAAGTAGTGGTTGAGGCAATGGGCTAGAAAGCAAGAAACTCGCCATCCAGCTGTGTGATCTTGGGCTAATCATTCGCTGTTAGCCCAACTCACCTTACAAGATTGTTATTTTGGGGGAAATAGGAGGAGGAAGGTGTGTTAGATATGTTCTCCACCTTGAGCTATTTATGAAAACAATAAAGATGGGATATACATGAATGAATGAATGAATCTATATAAATAAAAATGTAAAATAGTTTGTACGAATCCACTAATCTCAAAAACTACTGGGCCGATTTACACCAAACTTTCAGACAATGTAGACAAGGACTTCCGATAATAGAATAGCTAATCATTTTGTGCCTAGCACACGTGTGTTGTGTACAAATTACACACAAAAAAAGTACCCACTGAAATGTGTGTTAACATGCCTGTAGCCACGCCCATCAAACTGCTTTTCAACTGTCAATGTTGGAAAAGGCCTCATACGACGGCCTCTTGGGGCCAAAAAGGCACAGAGGATAGCAAACTCCCAGGTGGCCCATAGAGGGGGGGGGGGGATTCTGCTCAGGACTGTTCTCTGAGGTAAAAAAAAGGAGGCAGGCAGCTGCTTTAAACTGTTTAATACGAACTGAACCAAACTGTAACAAAGAATCACCCATCTGACAGCAAATACAGTTTAATAAAAGAGGGACTAGAGAAGACATGATAGCAGCCTTCCAATATCTCAGGGGTTGCCCCAAAGAAGAGGGAGTCAAGCTATTCACCAAGGCACCTGAGGGCAGAACAAGAAGCAATGGGTGGAAACTAATCAAGGAGAGAAGCAACCTAGAACTGAGGGGAAATTTCCTGGCAGTGAGAACTATTAACCAGTGGAACATCTTGCCACCAGAAGTTATGGATGCCCCAACACTGGATGTGTTTTTAAGAAGAGACTGGAAAACCATTTGTCTGAAACGGCATAGGGTCTCCTGCTTGAGCAGCGGGGTTGGACTAGATGACCTCCAAGGTCCCTTCCAACTCTGCTATTGTATTATTGTATTACAGTAGGTAGGTAGATAGGGGAATAGAGAGACAGGGAGAAATACAGTTTAATAAAAGAGGGACTAGGGGAGACAGGATAGCAGCCTTCCAATATCTCAGGAGTTGCCACAAAGAAGAGGGAGTCAAGCTCTTCTCCAAAGCACCTGAGGGCAGAACAAGAAGCAATAGGTGGAAACTAATCAAGGAGAAACAACTTAGAACTGAGGAGAAATTTCCTGACAGTTAGAACAATTAATCAGTGGAACAATTTGCCTCCAGAAGTTGTGAATGCCCCAACACTGGAAGTCTTTAAGAAGATGTTGGATAGCCATTAGTCTGAAATGGTATAGGGCAGTGATGGCTAACCTTTTTTGGCTCACGTGCCAATAGGAGAAGTGCAGGGGCGATGTGCACAGGTGTGCCACATCCATAATGCTATGTGCATGACCCCCTGCATTTGGCATGCTTTTTATGTCATCCCCAGGCTCCAGAGGGGTTTATAGGAGCCTGGGGAGGGTGAAAACAGCCTTCCCCCACCTCCAGAGGGCAAAAAATGGCCTCAAAAGAAGGCCTAAATCAGCTGGCCAGGGCACACAGGCTGACAGGGCAATGCCTCAAGTGGCCTAAGAAATGGTTCCGTGTGCCACCTGTGGCACCCGTGCCATAGGTTCGCCATCATGGGTATAGGGCTTCCTGCCTAGCAGGGAGTTGGACTAGATGACCCCCAAGGGATAGATAGAGAGGCAGAAATAAGGTAGGTATGTATGTATGTATGTAGGTAGGTAGGTAGGTAGGTAGGTAGGTAGGTAGGTAGGTAGAGGGAGAAAGGAAGAAATATAGTAGGTAGGTAGGTAGGTAGGTACATAGGTAGGGGGATGGATAGATAGATAGGGAGAAATACAGTAGATAAGTAGGTAGAGGGATAGACAGAGAGGGAGAAATACAGTAGGTAGGCAGGTAGGTGGATAGGGGAATAGATAGAGAGGGAGAAATACAGTAGGTAGGTAGGTAGGTAGGTAGGTGGAGGGAGAAAGCAAGAAATACAATAGGTAGGTAAGTAATTAGAGGGATAGACAGAGAGGGAGAAATACTGTAGGTAGGTAGGTAGGTGTATAGATAGCGAGAAATTCGGTAGGTAGGTAGGTAGAGGGATAGGGGGGGGGGAAATACAGTAGGTAGGTAGATAGAGGGGAAAAAGAAAGAAATACAGTAGGTAGGTAGGTAGAGGGATAGACAGAGAGGGAGAAATACAGTAGGTAGGTAGGTAGGTAGAGGGATAGAAGGGGGGAAATACAGTAGGTAGGTAGGTAGATAGAAGGAAAAAGAAAGAAATACAGTAGGTAGGTAGGTAGAGGGACAGACAGAGAGGGAGAAATACAGTAGGTAGGCAGGTAGGTAGATAGGGGGATAGATAGAGAGGGAGAAATATAGTAGGTAGGTAGGTAGGTAGAGGGATAGAGAGGGGGAAATACAATAGGTAGGTAGGTAGGTAGAGGGATAGATAGATGATAGATAGATGATAGATAGATAGATAGATAGATAGATAGATAGATAGATAGATAGATAGATAGATAGATAGATAAAGATACAGTAGGTAGGTAGGTTGGGGCTTATATGGTGGTTGGGTGTATGTGTGCAGGTGTAGATCTACACACAGATTGGTTGGCCATTTAACCAGACTGTGCCACAGCAACGCGTGGCCGGGTATAGCTAGTGAATAAATAATTCTATCCCTGATTTTAAAATGTAGGAAAGTTAAGTGCAGATGTGAAAGATGGATCTGGGCCTGGACTTATATAGGTTGTACTTCCAACCCATCAGAACTCATTAAGTTTCTCCTCTCTTTCCTATTCCTGATAAATTTCATGCCACAGTCTATTTTTGTCAAATCCTTCCCAAAATTTACACTAATATAAAAATACTTCTCTATGAAAGCTATTTCTAAAACTAAGGAAGATACCCAGGGGTACATTTACATAGTCCTCAACTTACAATAGTTTGTTTAATGGCTGTTAAGAGTTACAAGGGTACTGAAAAAAGTGAGTTAACAACCATTTTTTACATTTACAACCATTTAAGCATTCCCACAGCCACATGATCACAATTCAGATGCTTGATTCTTATTTTTGACGATTGCAGTGTCCTGGGATCATGTGACCTCTGGCAAGCAAAGAAAATGGGGAAGACAGGTACACTTAACAGCCATGTTACTAACTTAACAATTGCAGTTGATTCACTTAACAAGTGTGGCAATAAAGGTTGTAAATGGGGCAAAACTCACTTTACAACTGTCTCAGCAACAGAAATTTTTGGCTTAATTGTGGTTGTAAGTCGAGGATTATCTGTACTTTCATATATTTAAATGCCAGTTTCCATTAACAACGTTTACAGTGTCAGAACAGGTCCAAACCAAAAGCAAACTGCCTATAAAAAAAATAAAGACCAGGAAAAAAGCAAAATCTAACAAAAGTCTGTGTAATAAAAGCTTTCCAGACACTTGTATAAGAATAGGTAGGCTTTTTTAAAATAATGGAGAATTGTCCATTTGATGTCAGATGGCTGCAAAGCAGTGGTGGGTTTCAAATCCTGTAACAACTAGTACGGTTGGAATGGGGCCAGCGGCGTCCTCATGGACACGCACAGCGCCCGCGCACACCTCTGTCTTAGCACCCCCGCGACGCTCCAGCTGCTCCGCAGAGCGTTGTGCAGGCACTGTACGTGCCATGCGTGTGCACAGTAGCCCAGAAGCTTTAAAACACAGGCAAGGAACGAGGGCGGCAGGCGGGCCCTCTGGAGCACCGTACTGGAATGGTATCCTGTGCTCGGGGCTGGCTCCGGTACGCCCGTACCAGGGCGTACCGCCCGCAACCCACCACTGCTGCAAAGTTTCCAGTTTAATCAATTCTAAAGCAATGTCTTAACGGTGGCTATGAGGAACTAAATTTATTCAAATTAATATTCATCGTAGCAGAGCTACGCAGTCAAATTAGCAAGAAAAAAGCCAGGAGGAGTTTGGTAGCACTCTTTCTGATTAACACGTTTTATTAAAAGACATCATTTCATACCTTTTTAATGAAATGTTAATTGGAGCTATCCAGATTACCCTTATCAAGTTTTGAAGTGACTTAATATGGTAGCTGAACGGGTTATCTTAACTATCGATTGAACGTTGGGAAGGCACTTTGGATTGCTAGCTCAGAAGCCTGAATAAACAGTTTCAGATGCTACGGCGGAAGATAGATCTGTTTATCAAATAAATGCCTCTTTATCTTTCTGCAGGAATGGTAACATATGTGAAAACTGCATGGGGCAAGGAACCAGTGATCGTAAGCTCCGTAGTCATTGCGATTGTGGGTGAGTGTACATTGATGTTCCCTGGAATCCAAATATGTTTTATTGTTAAACCCCAAAAGTGCTTTTCCAAAAGGCAACTGAACTTTCTTGGAGTTTTTTTCCTTGAAAATGTTTCACTTCTTATCTAAGAACTTGAAGAACCTTGGATGAGAAGTGAAACATTTTCAAGAAAAAAATCAAGAAGGTCCAGTTGCCTTTTGGAAAAGCACCTTTGGATCAACCATGACCAAATAGATGATTGAGAATCTGTACTGATAATTTATTCGTTTAACGTTTAGTATCCTTGAAATACTAAGGGGAGAAGAGCTGTAGCAGCCCTAACACTGGGGCATTAAGCAGAACCAGGATTAGCTGTTAAAAAGTTACATTGCATTGAAGATTCCAGATCAGGGTTCTCCAACCTGTGGGCCACGGTCTGCTACTGGTCCATGGCCAATTGGCTACCAGGCCGCGTGAATAGCTGGCCATTCAAATCCCCACTTGTGCGAGCGTTGCCGCAGGCACTCGCAGCCCCACTCGCACAGGTACTAATGGCCCCACTCACGCAGGCACTTGCAGCCCATTCATGTGAATGTCAGCACAGGCTTCATACATGCTTGCACGAGCGTTGTCATGAGGATTTGCGGTCCCACTCAGATGAGCAGGAGGTGTGTGCATGTACCTGCCCCTCCCACAAATGATCTGCCCTTTCCCCCCTCTTCCCACTCTGGGCCGCCAACCTGGAAAGGTTGGGTAACTCTGTTCTAGATTACATTCTTCATATTTCCAATCTTGGTTCCTTTCCAAATCCCTCATGATTTGTGACTTTGATATGGGGTACAGATCAGCTACAAGCACTTCTTAAGTGTGAAGAAAATCTGATTCATTTCCAGACACTTTCATTTTGGGAAATTCTTGGAAAACTTCTTGGAGTTATTCAATATAATGTTGGCAAATATCTGAATCATAGGACTTTAAGATTGGCCCACTGTTTCAAGGAATTATGCTCAGGGAAACTTAGTTTTTTGATTGATTCTGACTAGTGATCAAGTTTAGCTTGTAGCTCCCATGGTAAATCATTCTGAATAAATTCATTCATTCATTTATGGTAGCTTTATACAAATGTATTTCTGGCATGCATCTTTGTTTTCATTATTTCAGCTATAGCTCTGCCATTGGTGAGCCCCTTAACCCGTTATTCAGCATTAATGAACGAGCGCATGCCATATCACTACCCAGGTACATAGACATTTCTATTTTTTTAGAAGCAGTTTTGGTGTTTTAGGGGTAGCAAAGAAGCAGTTTTCATCAGTTTTTAATATGTAACATGTTGCACAGATGCATGTAGCTAAACGATTTCTTGGGAGCAAGGCACAGGGAGTCCCTGCCTGTAGAATGTCCAACTTATGGACAACTCATACTAGGGAAACAGGCTGCCTGCTTCTAAAAATGGTAAATGGCATTCTCCTTCCTTGAGTTGATAGATCACTGAAGCCACACAAAGTTTTCACATCACTTAAATATGAGCCAGCAATGTGTTACACCTGCCCAAACAGCCAACACAGTCTTAGGATGCATTAATAGAGGGATAGAATCAAGATCACATGAAATGTTAATATCACTTTATAATGCCTTGGTAAGGCCACACTTGGAATACTGCATTCAGTTTTGGTGTCCAGGATGTAAAAAAGAGGTTGAGGCTCTAGAAAGAGTGCAGAGAAGAGCAACAAAGATGATTAAGGGGCCTGGAGGCTAAAACATGAAGAACAGTTGCTGAATTGGGTATGTCTAGTTTAATGAAAAGAAAGACTAGGGGTGACATGATAGCAGCGTTCCGATATCTCAGGGATTGTCACAAAGAAGACAGAGTCAAGCTATTCACCAAAGCACCTGAAGGCAGGACAAGAAGCAATGGATGGAAACTCAGCAACAGGAGAAGCAACCTCGAACTAAAAAGAAATTTCCTGACAGTTAGAACAATTAATCAGTGGAACTACTTGCCTCCAGAAGCTGTGAATGCCTCAACACAGGAAGTTTTTAAGAAGAGATTGGACGACCATTTGTCTAAAATGGTATAGGGCTTTCTGCCTAAGCAGGGGGTTGGACTATAAGACAACCAAAATCAAACTCTGTGATTGTTTTCATGAGGCCACACATTTCTAATATATACCCTGTTTTCATGGTTCATGAAAATATTGCATAGCTTCAGTATTTCATCAGCTGAAGGAAGGCGAATGCTAACATTTATAGTAATAGGCAACTTGTCTGTAAGCACAGATTCCGACTTATTTACAAATTTAAATTAAAGACAGTCTTAGGAATGGATCTCATGCTTAATCCAGGGACTGCCTGTATGAAGAGAGCCAGAAGAATGGGATGTTCTAGAGCAATTTAAACTATTTTTCTTCCTGCTTTAGTTATTATTGGGTTGGGCAGGCAGAGAATTGGCATCAGAGACAAAATTTTAAAAAGTGGAGGGAAAAAACTCTATTTTTAGATTTCTCTGTGTTAGCCCTGCGTAGTTTTCTGATATTTGGGCATCCCAACCATTATGGTATATAAACCATAAGATATAGCTTAGTGCAGGGGTCTGCAAAGTGGGCTCTTTTAAGACTGGTGGACTTCAACTCCAGAGTTGAAGTCCACCAGTCTTAAAAGAGCCCACTTTGCAGACCCCTGGCTTAGTGTATTGATTCAGTTGTAGGTAAATCAGTGAACTAAATCTCGTTCAATGATGCCGAATTCAGACATTTTATTTAAAAAGAGTTTAAATGAATTTACAATTAGCTGGATTGACACTGGATGTTTTTCAAAAGATGGGAAATGTGCTTACGTAAGACAGGTAGCCCTGAAATTTAAACAATTCGTTTAGAGACCATTCAAAGTTACAATGGCATTGAAAAATGTGACTTATGATCGTTTTTAGTTACCTTTGCAGAATCCCCAGTATCATGGAATCAAAATTCAGATGCTTGGGAACCAGCTTATATTTATGACCGCTGCTGTGTCCCAAGGTCATGAGATCACCTTTTGTGACCTTGTATCAAGCAGAGTCAATGGGGAAGCCAGATTCTCTTAACAAGCCTCTTATTAACTTAGGAACCTTAGTGATTCGTTTAACAATTGTGGTAAGAAAGGTTGTAAAATGGGGCAAAGCTCACTTAACAAATGTCTCACTCACAGAAATTTTGGACTCAATTGTGGTCACAACTCAGGGACTACCTGTACAGTACAGGTAGTCCTCGACTTAACAGTTGAGCCTGAAACTTCCATTGCTAAGTGGAACCATTGTTAAGCGAGTTGCACCTGATTTTAATGACTATGCCATGGTCATTAATCGAATCATCAGTTATTCAGTGAACACTGTGTCATTAAGCAAATCAACTTTTTCTCCCATTGACTTTGCTTGTTGGGAGCCAGCTGGGAAAGTCAGATGGTGATCACGTGACTCTATGATGCTTCAACCATCCATGCCAGTAGCCAAAGGCCCAAATTTTGATCATGTGACTGATGGGAAGCTGCAACAGTTATAAGTGCAAGGACCAGTTGTCACTTTTTTTCAGTGCCATTGTAATTTCAAACCGTTGCTGAACAAATGATGATAAATCCAGGACCACCTGAATGCTTAGCTACAAATAAAAAAACTACCATATTTTTCAGACTATAAGCACCTCCCCCCCTAAAAAGTGTGGAAATGGAACATCTTATACACTGAATACAGCCATTTTTGGCCTTTCAAAGCCCTGCCCCCATATCCCATTTTTGTGAAAAACGGGCCATTTTTTGCAAAAACTGAGGTGTTTTTGCCTTCCCCCACCCCCCAGAAGCACTGCAGGCTTCAACAGGGCTGGGGGAAGGCAAAAATGCCCCGGTTTTGGTGAAAAATTGGGACATTTTTGCCTTCCCCAAGCCCTGCTGAAGTCTGCAGTGTTCCTGAGGACCAGGGAGGAGAAAAACCTTTTCTCCCGACTTACCTCTTTGAAATCTTGGTGCATCTGATGTGCATGTCCTTCCTTATGCTATATAATTCTATAAGTGCTGCTGCTGGACATTTTCAGTATGCTCATTTGGTTGATGTTCATGATTGTCCTTTCTTCATCATAGTGCCAGTTCGAGATGATGGTAATATGGCAGATATTCCCGCTCATCCCTGTGACAAGGAAGGTGAACAACTCGAGTGGCTGAGGAAATGAGAATTGGCAGAGGGTAGATCTCCCCCAAAACTTCCCCTGCCTTGGTTGTACTTGTGTGTTGTTTCCGGGGGCAATAAATTTCCTGTTGTATTTAAAAGCAGACTTTTCTGGTATTTATATCAAATGAAGGGAGGGGGGAGGAACCCTGCACTTTTTGGAATACCTGTCCTCATAAAATCAGATAGTTAAAGCTCTTGGGAGACTTAATCAAGTCACAGGGCTTTTTTTAACTAATGGAACTGGGAATTTTTTCTTGACTTAGGAGTCCGATACCATTGCACATACAGTCACAAACAGCAGTTTGTGAAAGAAAAACGCTGACAACCTGCTGCACCAGTTAGGGGAGAGAAAAAAGATGAGGAAGGCTTTGCGTTTCATATTGTCAAGAAATATAAAAGACTATGCACTGTCATAAAATTGTTTGGAAAAAATATGGGAGTGTGTTATTTCAGTCCCCAATTCTTTATTGTCAGGGTTTCCTTCCTTCTACCACCCAGTTCTAAATTAGGACATTGAACCAAAGTCTTGGAGGAAAGGTTGACTGGGTTTATACATGCTAAGCTGCAATATGGTTTCTTTGGTTTCAACGTAGCATGATATACCAATGCAAGAGTTAATTTCTAAACTTAGGTTGGTCAGTCAATGATTTCATGTGCTACAGAGGCCCGGCTAATTGTGGTTTATGTGCCTGAGTCACTTTCTTTGGTAGAGCCAAGGGGTGCTAATAAAAACTACAGGCACAATTTGTACAATGTATTAAGCCACGCAGACTGGTTCATAAGAGTATGCTAGCCTCCATCTTACCTCCCCTACAGGAGATGCTGAGCTTTTGAGACTTGTCTAAGGCTGAAAATGTCTGTCAATTCAGAATGACTGCCAGTTTTCATTATAGAAACTTGATATTTTCCCTTTCAACAGTCTGTGTTCTAATGCATTGCTACAACCATTGTGTTTCCCTTCTTCAATAATTAGAAAAAGGTTAGGAAAGAACTGCATTTAAAAATAAAGTTAGCTACTTTAATTCTGACTTGTGCAAGCTGAGGATAGCCCCCTCACCCCTCCCCTGTATGTACATATGCACGAACACACCTTTGCATCAGCCTGGACTCCGGGTGATTGCCTGGACAAGATACTGAAGTTTTCTTGGCAATATTTTTGAGAAGAGATTTGCCCTGGCCTCTTGCCTAGGGCTGAGAGTGAGTGATGCCAATGTCATCATCCCATTGGCTTTGTGCCTAAGGCAGGGGTTGGCAACCTGCGGCTCTGGAGCTGCATGTGGCTCTTTCATCCCTCTGCTGGGGCTTTGTCATTCAAAATGTGTCATAACCGCCAGTGTGTGACACCTGCCGGCACACAATTTATTGAGCTTTCAACCCCTGGTAGGTTTTATGGCTCCCGATTTTTTCTTTTCTGTGGGAAATGGATCCAAATGGCTCTTGGAGTTTTTAAGGTTGCCAACCCCTGGCCTAGGGCATGACTAGACTTCATGGCCTCCCAATTTCTAGCCTGTTGCCTCAATCAGTACACCAAACTGCCTCTCTTACACCTTAGATCTTGGTTAAAGGAAGAACGCCATAAGATGCACTGTTAATGAGAGTAGACACACAGTCATGTTTGATTGGTTTAATACCTCATTCAAATCTTGCTACAAAGTAGAATCCATAAGCTTGAAGATTTTCAGTTACATTTCTGTAACTCTTCGAAATCCAAATATGCAATTAGACCAAAAGTGTGGTTTGTTCAAATATCATTTCTAACTTGAGGGTATATGGGGTGGGGAGGTGGGGGAGGAGGAGTTCCTGGTCCTTATGGCTAGTCTTGAAACTGGATGTTTCTTTCAGGAGGAAACAACAGGAAAAGAGTGCCAGTTCTTGTTCTCTGGCAAAGATATGCTAGGTTCTTAAACTGACACATAAAACAATTTGCATAAATACCCAATAGCACAGAAATTATTTCCTTTCATACAGACTTAAACTAGCAATTTAATCACGCTGAATCTCATGATACCATAGGTCAAGACACAGTTGAAGAAAGATTAAAAGAACTTAGCCTTCCCTCAACACATGGTTTTTCCAACCAAGAACATCCACAGAAAACAGCATGTTAGAACACAGCAATGGCTGTTTTCTGTGCACTTTCTAATGCACAAAAACCATTTGTCCCTTTCCTACCAGAAGAGCAAATGTGGAAAGGCTGAACAAAAGGGTCCTGCCTCAATCTTGAAAGGGTACAAATGTTTCTGCTCAAAATGGGCTTCCCCGTTGAAAATTTATGGACATAAGTTGAATCCATTGTAGACTCAGCTCAGGGATTCAAGCTAATCCACTGAATATTTTTACACATTGACTCCAAAGTTTTACACATTGATTCCTTGCTTAAACACCATCACCACTTCCCCCACCCCCAGCAGTTCAGATCATCTTTCACTGGATTAGAGTTGAAGAGTCAGATGAGTTGATGTCCTGCTGTTCCTTAGATGCTGGTTGATATCTAAGAAAAGAAGATACCTGCAGGAATTTTCATCTTCTCAAGCACACTGATGGCCAGCCTAGCTGCCACATGGGTATACATGCTTTCCTTAGATGAATGGCCAGCTTCAGTCAAAATCAGAACAGACACCAGGGCTGGGAAACTTTGAGTAATGGAGTAACTTGTCCTGGGGACTGGATTGCTGCCAGGCAGAGCCAAGAACATCATCCTGTTCACACTGGAAATCTTCTTCAGATTTTATCTGCAGCCACAAAACCCAAAAATAATATCATTAATTGTGCAGGAGTCATCAATCTCTGCAGTGAAAAGAAGCCAGGTTGCATAAATTCACATAAATTGACATGCTGTATTTTTGTGTCATTTTAATTGTTCCCAATAAAGATATCAATCAGCTCTAGATTTTGATTTCCCTCACCCACAACTCAGAACAAGTAAGATAGCTTGTTAAGTGGCCCAATTTACTAATGTAAGGAAAACAGAAATGCAACTGTTTCCCAGCTTCTGGGATTTGAGTGAATGTCTGCCTGTCATCAATATCCATAAATAACATAGTGGAAGGAATAAAAAACATCTTCTAATCTAAACGTGTGAGATAACGTTCACTCCTGAGACTTCTTGATAAGTATATATGCAATTATTTGATGGACTGGAATACAGACACAATCTTGGCAGAAAACATCTTGATTCCCTTTGATAAGAGGGGGAAGGGGAAGAAACACTTGTCATGTTTCAAGATATTCTTATTGTAGCCTACAGTATATAAATACAAATAATCCCAGCTTAATTGTCCTAAGTGGGACAGGAATTTCCATCAAGAAACCAAGGAGTTGTTAGGCAACACAACACACAGTCACACTGCATACTAATGGCAGTTCCAATAGTCTGGATTGTGCTCAATAGACCAGAACTCATGCTGCTTCTGCCTTGTTGTGCTTGACTCTGCTTCAACTCCACCACCCATCCATCTTCCCCACCCCCACCTCTTCGGCTGTCCTAAAGTCTGCCACCCCAGCTGACCTTTGCCATCATCTTCCTCCCAGGATGTATCAAACCTGGTTCTTCTTGAGGCAGCTGCTAGCTGCCCAATGCCCGAGAAGGCTGTCACAACAGGCCAGCACCTGCCTTGGCCAGGCATATCTTGACAGCAGCATGAGGAAGAAGATGGCAAAGGCCGGGTGGGGGCAGCACAGGCAGGGGGCAATGAATACAGTGGCCCAAAGGGCAGATGGTGGGCGGGTGGGAGATAGGCAGGAGGCCGATGTCATCCCAAATTAATTGAAATATGTGTAGCCGTTTTATTTAGCTCTCTATTATACTCATTTATTCCTTTTCTTTCTCTTTACTATATAAGGGTGGTTTTTCAGGCTCACCACATTCTTAAGGTGGGAGGGAAGAGTGAATATATAGTGAGGATTGTTTTGGCTAGGTGACCTTCTTTCCCGTGGGGAACACAGGCTGCTCCTGGTGAAAACGGAAGGTGGAGTTTGAAGCAAGGGCAATGTGGATTGAGTGTTTATTGGAGAATGTGACTTTTGTGGGATATTTCTAACTTACAATATTATATGGTATAATTCCGGTTTGTGTGAGATCCACAATTACAACAGACTTTGCCAATTTGACGCCTACCTAAATAAAAAGAAATTTGTTTTGGAAGATGGACTTTGCATATTTCTTTTTTGAATGGGTTTCATCGTTTGGAAACCCAACAGCCTATTTACATTGCAGGTCCATCAAACCTTTCCAGTACCTGCACAGGAAATTCCTCCATGGGCAGCAATGCTGGGGCTGCTCGACGTATCCTCCCCTCCTTCTCCTCACGCAGATGGCGCCGCCGCTTCTTGCTGACGGGGCCTTCGCTAGGGGAGAGGTTCTCTGGCTCTTGGGCAGGCAGGTACCTGGAGGTTTCCTTCCCTTCATTCTCTGCATTGCCTGGGGTTGCAATATTTGCAATCTGGAGTCCTTCATCCTAAATAGAGAAAGCAATGCAATTAGAATTCTCCCACTTTAATATTTGCCCCCAATAGGTAGCCACCTGGCATTTACCATATTGGAAGGGGGCCGGGTGTGTGTGTGGAGAGAGAGAGAGACTTGGCCTTTCTATCCAATTTGGAGAATACAAAGGCGCTCACAGCTTCATGGCATTTGGATATCAAACTCTTTCTATTTTTGCAGAAATCAAGGGCAGAAAAGGAGCAATTCTGAAACACTACTTGGGGAGGGTGGGGCAACAAATTTATTATTTCTTAAATTTATTTGCTGCCTACTTTGCAATGGGGCTATTCTAGGCAGCTTACAACAATAAAAAGGAAGAAATGGAAAGAGCATAAACAGAAGCATAATAATAGAATAAAAAGAACAGTGAAAAAGAACACAATGAGAATACAACATCACAATTGCCCAAAAAAAAAGAAAGATGGATGTGTAGAGAGCAGAGAAGGGGGAATGGAGGTGATGTCTGCCATCAATCCAGCAGCCACCTCCACTGTGGAACTTCCCCATTTGGATCCAAGGCCAACAAGCAGAGCCTGGCCTTTAGGCTCTCGCGGAAAGATAGAAGGGTGGACGGATGGAGGATGACAATTAAAAAGGAATATATTCAGGAATCAAATCTGATTCCCATGAAAAGCAAAGAGGGGAAACAACCACCTCCAAATCTGTTTCTGTTCCCTGTTCTTTCCCAATAGGTTTTGCCTTCCCCCCCCACAAATAACAGGGGACACGTTTAAGGGTCTCAGGAGCACAGCAAGAGGAAATCCGAGGTGGGCATTCTCTGTAGCAGTTAACCCTCCTTTGGAACAGCTTCCCTTCTGGAGCAAGAATTGTCTCCACCTTCATGCCTTCCAGAAGCAGGTGAACAGATGACTCTGGGAATTAACCAAGGGCACCATATTAAACAATTAAGAATTAAATATATTGTTTCATTTTCAACTGGAAGATTAAATTATGGGCTTTATTATTTTACATAATGTGTTACTCAGTTTTAACTGTGCCTTGTATACCCTATAAAATAGTTAAATAAACACATTTTATCACTGTCCCCTCCCTAAATCACACTCATCTGTTTGTGAATCAGCCAATTAATGCTTAAGATAGTTTATTTGTGTGGATACAGCATGTGGATTCCACAACAGTGCTTTGTTACTCTAGTTTATGGTTTAGCATATTACATGGATGTAGGTGCTGTATCTTTAAATGATCCAGTTATTCCTATAGCCAAAATTTAATCATCATTTATTCTGATTAAATTAAATCAAGTTTATCAATATTTATTTAAGAAATATAATATGACCATGCAGATTATATACAACAATGGCCAGTCGCTCACAACAAACAACTAGTAAAACAGAGATAAAAGACCACAGAAGGGAAAGCATCATACTTCCCAGCACAGCTTACATCATCACCATATCAGCTCCACATTTGCTGGGCTCACTCCCCTCAGCCCAATGCTAGTGGAAAGAGCTAAGACTTTACAGCCTTCCAGAAGGCTGAAAGGATAGGGTCTCTCCAGATCGCAATGAAATAAACTATTAGCGTGTATGATAATATTCCTTCCTGGAGACAAAACAAGCATTAACATGGCTACTGACCCAAAAATTCTTTCTTACCTCCAGGATGATATCAAGGTGGCCTTGTCTGTAATCATCACCATAGGAATCCAAAACTCTCATGAGAAACCTCAGGAGAATTAGAAAGACATTATTTTAAACCAACCCTTTTGTATAACTCTGTTCTTTTCCAATCAGAATCCTGCCTCACAAAATGAAAAATGGGATATAAACAGATAGTTTTAGATGAAAGAAGTTAAAAATTCATTTCTTTGGTATAAACATGCAGTTTCTTGGTTCAAAAGCAGTGTTATTGTTAAACCTTGATGATGTATTTATTTATTTTATTCATATTTATATCCCGCCCTTCTCCACAGAGGACCCAGGGCGGGACAACTCCCAGAAGACCCAGCCAGTATAGGTTATCATTGGCAATCCTGGGAAGGGCAGCTCAGCAAAGTCTGGAAAAACACAGGTTCCCCATCCTAAACTAAATATCCTCTGGGTCCAAATGCAATTATTTTTTTTAAATTGTAGTACCGCATGAAGGGGATATTTAACACACTTTGCACCTACTGTATCTTCTGACTCACCTCCTTTCCTGTTTGAGACGCAGTGTTATTCTCTGGACCTGATGGAGCCGGTTTAACATCCTCTCATTCACCTATAATAGGGGTCAATATTAGCTGGTCATCTTTTTTTCACTTACTCAACAATTCCCTCCTCTTCCACCTCAGACTTCATTTAACAGTTGTGTCGCTTAAATTTTTCACTGTTGATCTATGTTGTGTCCACATAGTCTTTTTTCCTGAACACATATTACACTATTGTAAACAGCATGCTGGACTGAGGCCCAAGACCTAGGTGCAAGTCTTACCTTATTTCACAAGATTGTTGTTAGAAACATTGTTAATAAACAGAGAAAACATATTCAGTCATGTACCTGTTCTAATTCCTTGCATCGTCGGGCAAGCACTTGACACTTGCGTCGAGTCATCTCCTGTTGCCGCAACATATCCTCCTCTTCTTCGTCGTCTGGTATCCCTCCATCAGCAAATTCCACCTCTGTTTCTAACTCACTTTCTAGGATATTTCCCCCAAAAAGAGGAGGCAATGCCAGCTCTGAGCCAGGAGGCACTGAAAATTCTTCAAAACTCACAGCAGCCATGACTGTTCAAAAAATTTAAATAGAAAGCAAGAAATATAAACTAACCACAGTAAAATAATTCATGGATTCACTTGAAAAACATTACATCTTTTCAAATATTTGAACTAGTTAACCTATCATACAGAATGGTTGTGGGAGGAGGGGAAATAGAGGAAAAGCAAAAGAAAAAGGGTAAGGAAGGAAGAAAGGAAGGATCTATGAAATAAAGAGGTAAATCCCCTTTTCATCCAGCATTTAAAACAGAAGGATACAGGTAATTTATAGTAAACTTTACCGACTTATTTAGATTACTTAATAATTCTGTAGATATTTTGTGAAAATAAGTCCTACTCAATTAAATGTGATCTGTTTTTTTCATCATATAGGTTTGCCCATTTTCCCTTTGGTTACTATAGGTCTGTGATGGAGAACCTATGGGACGTATGCCACAGGTGGCTCACAGATGGCTCATGGAGCCATTTGTCAGGGCACGTGAGGCATTGCCCTGTCAGCTGGCCTGCATGCATACGTGTGCTGGTTTTTGAGGCCATTTTTCACCCTCAAACTTTGGTGCATGGAGTTTTGAAATATCTTGCCTTGAATAGATTTCTGCCTGCAATATTTGCTATGCTTATGAATCGGGCCATCTAGATAGCTGGCTTCCTCTTTCAGTAATCTCTTTATCTCTTAAGTGCTGGAATCTGCTGTAGGCTATTAAGAAAGACTGGGGGCTGCTTTCTGCCTCTAAAAACATTTTTCTCCCTTTGGGGAAATATAATATTTTGCCTTTTTTAAATATTTTCAAAAATATTTCATTCTTCTGGGGAATGGGCTTCCCACAGAAACAATTTCCAAACTGTTCGAGTTTAGTGTATTTGGAAATGTCCAGGCAATCGCCATTACTTGCTAGGAAAACGGAAAATGCAATCTCAACCCATTCAGAGTACCAAGCTGAATTATGCTTGGTTTGAATTCCAGCATCACACAAGATAAGTAAAAATTATTCTAGGGAACTGACCAGAAGGGCTTTAATTCAAGTGAAAAGGGGGCGGGAGGGGGGCATCCTTTAACACTTCTACAGAGAGGCGAAGCTTTTTGAGGGTCTCCAAGGCACGGCTTTACAACTCCGGACGGGGAATTGTAAGAGCCCAACCCCAGCGAACTGTGTCAGGTTGCAAAAAGCCACCTTTTAAAAATGGACTTTTTCCGACATCCAACCTACCTCAGTCTCTACGCCGCTCCCACCTTTTTCAATGAAGCCACGGAAAATACACCCAAGACCCGACGCTGGTTGATGACGTAATGCGAGCCGCTAACAAAACCCCTGTAGCAACAAAGAAATTTCATACCCGGACTTTAATTGGAGGAAGAGAGGCGGCGCACTCCGATGATCTCTGAGCATCAGTTGACCGGACCCTGACAGAAAAGTCTGTCGCATCGCATTTACGTAAAACGAATCTTGTTTCCTCCCATAGGTGGGTTCGAGGGACGGCTGCGCAGGGATGATGAAGATGATGTCACCATAGATTCCGGAAGTCCATAGTCATAGAATAGGCATTGCAGAGCTGACCCATGGTCTGAATAGAAATGGGAAAACGCCGTTGGCCGGGGCCTCGAAGCGGAACGCTTCCTGCCTCTTACTACTATTATTTCCCAGGCGTCCATAGAGTTAAGAGGGCAAGACAAGCCCTTTGCTCATCGGCGTTACGCCACGCAAATGGCGCCGGAACCGGAAGTAATACCTCTTGGGCTATTTCCTCGGTTTCTGGCGAGGTCCATGATGAACGTAGGAGCGACGTGATTTTTTGCGTGACGACTTTAACGAGGGACCGAGGAGAAGTCGGAGCGACGTTGAAGCGAAGAAGAATCCGGTGAGGGGGGGGGGGGGATGGGAATCCCGAAAAAGGGGGCGGTGGCTGTTCTAATCCTTGCCTTGTTCAATCCACAGACAGACTAAAGCGCTAATTCTCCCCCGAGTCCTCCTAACAACCCTCAGAGGTAGGCCAGGGGGAGCTGCTGAGGCTTGGCGAACTCCAGTCTCTCATGGAGTCCCTTCGGGGAGAGAGAGCGGGTTATAAATTAAAAAATTATTATTAAATTATCATTGAGGGACCCTAACTGGTTCTTCCCCAGGATTTTCTGCCTGACCTCACGGTCATACTGTAAGGTCCCAAAATGTACTTGTGTGTCATCAGAATGCCAAAGAAAGAGACCCCAAAATGCTTGGAAAAAATATCAGCTTTTATTTGTAGAAAAAGAGGAGCTGGGTAGACCATTCCATGAACATACTGACAAGGTGCATGCAATGAAATGCCACACCTTGGGGAAGGTATGGCGTCCTTTTATACCTTCAGAGACATCAGTTTAGTACCCAATTCTGCCCTCCTGGCCCAGCCCCCCCTGGCCCAGCCCCTCCTTGTAGCCCTGTATTGGCTGTGCAGCAAGGAACAGGGGGGCTGGGTCCTTAGCAACACAGGTATTTGCCGGAGGAAACCCTGCCAGGCCACGACATACCCTGCACCAGGCACTGAGTTTTACACAAAAATAAGATGACAGGAGTTAGATCACTGATAGAAGCAAATGGCAGAGGCAATTCTAATTCTTACAGGAGCAAAATAGCAAGTTGTTATTATGCTCCAGTAGTTCTATCTATTCTATTATTATTAGGTCCCTTCAAGGTTTTAGTGCAGGTAGCCCTCGACTTACAATAGTTTGCTTAGTGGCCATTCAAAGTTACAATGGCACTGAAAAAAGTGACTTATTGTACATTTTTCACACTCTAACATGTTGCAGCATCCCCATGCTCACCTGATTTACATGCAGATGCTTGACAACCAACTCATTGTTTTGCGACCTCCTGACATGCAAAGTCAATGGGGAAACCAGATTCTCTTAACAACCATGTTGCTAACTTAACAACTGCAGTGATTCACTTAACAAATATGGCAAGAAAAGTCATCAAATGGGGCAAGACTTGCTTAACAAATTTCTCACTTAACAACATAAATTTTGGGCTCAATTGTGGTTATATGTTGAGGACTACTTCTATACTGTAACCATATGCTTTTCATTACTGCGTACAGAATGGTCTGTTATTTCAGGAAGCCACCCTTTTCGATTTAATTTGTTTTTCTTGGGTTTGCTCTTCAATTTTCCTTTGTAAGGCAGAGTTATAAACAATTATTTTATTATCCTTATGAACCTTTTTCAGATATGCCATTTTTGTTGTTCATATTTTCCAGGAAAATATGGATATTATAAGTATCATGGTGGGGCAGCTCCCTCTCTCCCATTTTTCGGATGCACCTCCATGAGCTTTTATGTGTAGGAAGACACGATAGGTCTTCATACTGTCATGCAGGTGATGCAACTTAGGAACGTGTCAGATACCTTTTATGTAATTGTGGCATTTGTACAACATTATTTGTGTCATAATTTTGAGATCGGTATGAGTTACTATATACACCCTTCTTTTACCTCAACATCATTCCCTCATTCTCCCAAATTTCTTGCATTGGAGCTGTTATTATTTTTACTCTTCTTTTTTTATTAGGTTCCGCCTAACAATGTTACACATTTAGTATCATGGTAGGATTTTTTTATAACATGCCTCACTTGTCTACAATATATAAATTTTGCTATATTTCAATTCTGCAGCAGTTTTGGGTCCCAAATAGGAGAGGAGAAGGCTGAGAAGTTCATGTGCTTTCTAGGAAATGATTGTACGTACCATATCTTGTTTGGGAGTACTGGAAAGCTGAAGAATTCTATGATAGAAACTAAGAGATTAGAAAAGACATATTGGGAGGAGCTAGTAAGATCTGAAAATTTTTGACTGAAGTGGATTCAATAAGAAAGCAGTTACAACTGTGATAAGGTGATTCCTTGAGACAGAATGAACCAGAAAGGAATTGAAGAGCTTAGCATCCTAGATTGTTCTGCTTATTTGGTTTCTAAGATTATGTGTTACTTTCTAGAAAGTTTAACAGATCACAATTATTACATGTTATTTTACCAAGGATTATATTCCTGTAGTGGCATCTAGAAACTGAAATCCACCTTCTGAAGGGTATTTGGTTGCAAAAATATAGAATTGGAAATCTTTCCAAAACAGTATTGAAATAAAATATTAATATAAGGTTGAATCTTCATTTATTTACTTTAGCGTTCTTTTTTAATTAACTGAGCTTTGACTTCTCTAATCTAGTTTTACTCTCTTTCCAGCCTTGATCCACCATGTCTTTAGCAGATGAGCTTTTGGCTGACCTTGAAGAAGCAGCAGAGGAAGAAGATGGAAGTTTTGCAGATGAAGAGGACGAGTCTCCCATTGAAGATGTCCATGAAGAGATGCAGCTGGATTTGGCAACTGATTCGGTCAAGAGTATTGCCAAGCTGTGGGATAGCAAAATGGTAAAAGGAATAGAGCTCTTTCACATAGGACTCATCAGCTTAATATGTTTGTGAAGTCATCTCTGTGGATCATGCCAATTTGATCAGATGAAGTCAGAAATAAAGTATACCTTAGAAATTAGGAAGATACAAAATGTCCCTTAAATGGCTTTGGGTTGAATACAGTAATCCAGTAATAATTTACAGAATGCAGTAAAATTTCAAAATTGATTTTGGTCTGAACAACATATGTTGTATAATCTGCCATTATTGTTTTACACTCTAAAGTTCAAAATGGAAGGGAAGCATGGCTTTAGGTCTTTTTTATTTCTTTTGTGCAGTTTGCTGAAATTATGTTGAAGATTGAGGAGTACATCAGCAAGCAACCAAAAGCATCTGAAGGTACTGTTTAGTTCCGAATTTTCTGTGAAGAAACAGCAGTACTGATAACATTTCCCTTATTTTTTTTGAACCTACTAAGATCACATCCTGCTCCTGCATTAAGACAAGTCATTTCCCTTCAGTCAAAAGCTTGGACATATCTATGAACCCACCTCACAGTCAGCTGCATAGCATAGATTTTGACCATTCTATTTGTCTCTCTCTAGTTCTAGGTCCAGTAGAGGCTGCTCCTGAATACAGAGTCATTGTGGATGCCAACAACCTCACCGTAGAGATTGAGAATGAACTGAGTGAGTGAAAAATCTTGGCTGCTGATCTGGGACAGGGCTAGGAATGCACTGGAAACACTATATTAGGTGTTACATAGGGGTACATCTGTACTGGTATCAATACAGTGGGTTTCTGGGAAGGAAATGTGAACTAACAGTTTTGAAGTTTGAGGTGTAAGACTATATAAATGGGCTAATTGTTATGCCATCAAATGCATGACCATTCAAAAGCTGTTTAGGAAGCGTTCCTCTTTCAGTCCCAAGGGTGCTTTTTCAAGAGTCAATTGGACGTTCCAGTTTTTCTTTGAAGACATTTTGCTTCTCATCCAAGAGGTTTCTTCATCTCTGACTGAAGAATTCAGCCCTACCATCCAGCCAGAGTTGAAGAAATGTCCTGGAAGAGAAGCGAAACATCTTCAAAGGAAAAAAAAAGTCCAGCTGCCTCTTGAAAAAGCACCTTTTGGACAACCATGGCCTGGATGACTGAGAATTTCCATAAGACATTCCTCTTTCAGCAACAAAAAAATCAACTCTGGAGTATTTCTACAGAGACCTTTTGATTCAGCAGACTAAAAAGAACTAAGGCAGAACATTTTTGTTGGCTTGCTTTCATACTCCCTCCTATCAGGCTCTAAAACCAAGAAAGACTCATTGAGAGTCTCCTAGGGGTTTCCTTTACAGATGGTCCTCCACTATAACCACCACAATCCATCCTCAAAATTTCCATTGCGAAGCAACACAACAATACTTAACGTTATTTCCCCATTTTACAACCTTTCCTGCCACATTTGATAAGTAAATCACTGTGGTTGTTAAGTCAGTTAACATGGTGGTTAAGTGAATATGGCTTCCCCAATTCACTTTGCTTTTATTTTATTTATTTTTATTTATTTATTTTATTTTATTCGATTTATATCACGCCCTTCTCCAAAAGGACCCAGGGCAGCGCACAGGAAAATTAAAATAATATACAAAACAATACAAAAATATAAAATTTTAAAAGCCTATTAAATATGAAATCCTGTGCTAAAACCAATTAAACCCCCCCATTTAAAAACTATCTAAACTAGTCAACAGCGGAGGCTATGCAAGGCCGGCTTGATGAAACAAATGTGTTTTTAAACACTGGCGGAAGAGGCGAAGGTCAGTAATGGTACGGAGTTCAGAGGGTAGGTCGTTCCACAGGGCAGGGCCCGCCACAGAGAAGGCCCTTCCCCTGGGTGTCGCCAGTCGGCATTGTCCGGCCGACGGCACCCTGAGAAGGCCCTCAGTGGGAGCGTGTCAGAAGATCGCAAAAGTTGATCACAGGACTCTGCAGCCATCCTGAATGCCAGTTGCTAAGCATTCGAATTTTGATCATGTGATCATAGGGATGCTGCAGTGGTTGTAAAAATATGAAAAAAGTCTAAGTTACCTTTTTTTAAATCACTAAATGAATGGTTGTAACTTGCAGACTATCTGTATTGTTTCGTCACTTATTGACTGAAATCTTGCCAAACTAAAAATGATTACTTGCACCATAAAATGTACACACTGAGAACTATTAGGGAGGAGTCATCTTCACCCTTTTTCTTTCACATAAACTTCTAAACTATAGAGTCTCTTGCTCCTCTGGAATGCACTCTTTCTCTCCTGGTAATCTGGGACACATTCCCTCACACCTCCCCACCTGGCAAGTGCCAGGTGCATTGGATCAGAATTTAACATTATTCGCATCCTGCCTTGGATTTACAAAGCTTGAAGTCTAATCCATCTGCAGATTATTAGGCTGAGGAATCTTGTTCCACTCACCCAATTCCCTTGATGCTTTACGGATTGCTGTCTTTTGTGTCTAGATATTATACACAAGTTTATCCGAGACAAATACTCCAAGCGATTCCCAGAGTTAGAGTCCCTTGTTCCCAATGCTTTGGACTACATCCGGACTGTTAAGGTATTGTGTTTCTTCTTAAAACATGTAAAGCTCATTCTTCCATTCTTCTCGTGATTACCATGAGTTTGTACCTTCTGGAATGAGGTTCCCTCTAAGATTAAGATGATTGCCAGTCAGCTGTTGTTTAGAAGAACTGCGAAGACCCAGCTCTTCACCCAGGACTTCAGTGAGGGACATTGAAACCCATCCTTTCATCACAATTGCCATTGTGCATCTTTATTTTTTATTGTTTTTATTGATATTTGTTGTGAGCTGTCCAGAGAAGTTGAGATTCAGGTGGTAAGTAAGTTAAATTTATTATTATTGCCATCATCGTCCATTCTGTTTCTGCATTCTTAACACTCACACCCCATTGGTTTCTTTTGTTGCTGATTCACTGATTTTTATGGCCATATAAGAATTTGCGTTTAGATTTGCTGGATTGAAACTCAGTATTTTTCTTCAGCTTTCCCTTATCTGGTATCCTTCAGATATGTTAAAAATAGGATCCCCCCCCCCCCCCATTTTAAAAGTTGTAATCCTGTACAGAGGGTGGGAATTAAAAAAAAATGGAAAACATACGTGAGTCCCAGTCTAACCTTTGGCGTAAAAGCCACCTTGGGCCAATCCCTCTGTCTTATCCAAACGTACCTCACAGGGCTGTTACAGGAGAAAGAGGAAGTATTATGCATGGTTCCTGCCTTAAATTATTAATAAAAATAATAAAAATCAAATAAAAATAGGCGGTGGAAATGCTGTTACTGATCTTTACTAAGTCACAGAAGTTCTTCCATTTATCTAGGAACAATAAGAACATTAGCATTGCTTTCTCTGAAATATTTTTTAAACTTTGTTCTCAGAGGTACACACGTTAAATTAAAAAGATGACTAAAGTTCTCCCTCAGGCTTGCTGTGCTCAAGACATGACAGAAGGAATAGGAAAAAGATGAGGGAAAAAATCATTTTATTAAATGCCCTACAAAAGCTGAAGGAAATACCTTTCAGTGCTGTATCTTTGGCAAGGATGAGGCTGACGGGTTAGATAATACTCTATAGAAAATAGACTAAAACTAGAATATGGAGAATAGAAGATTTGGCCTTTTGATGGTCCATGGTTCATCTATTAATTAACAATTCCAGAACAGGCATATCTTTCAACTCCTTCATTCTTGACGGCTTGAAATCAGATGAATCATCTGGTATTTCTCACAATGCATATGAGCCTAACATATATTTGTACAAAGATTCCTGGTCAAAAACCAACCTCTCCTTCAAATGTCGGACCTTTGCAGGAACTGGGCAACAGTTTGGACAAATGCAAGAACAATGAGAACCTTCAACAGATCCTTACCAATGCCACAATCATGGTGGTCAGTGTCACCGCATCTACTACTCAAGGGTAAGATGGGTCATCTGAAAGAACCAAGGGGAGGATTTAGAAGGGATGTGGGAGATCAGCTCTGGGCCCAAATCCACACACACAATCAGAACTCCCCCCTCCCCCATTGTTCCACTTCTGACTGAAGGTGAGACATTCTTTTCATTTTTCCTAATTCTAAGAGGAAAGATCTTCCAGCCTTCTCTTTGGCATAGTTTTTGACACCTTCCTCTAAGAGGGGAAGACTTCTTAGGTAAAAAAGCTTACAAGAATGAGTAACACTCTTGCAGGACTGGTTGACTTTTAACCATTATAATAGTTTTCCCTTAGAGGATTCTACAAACTGCATGATGGATAAAAAAATTCAATGAAAGTGGGGTGGGGTTTTTTTTTTGTGCCACTTGTACATCAACGTCTGACAGTCATTAACTATCTGACTATATGTCTGAGATAGGGTAGGGAGACAAAAAAGGTGAGTAGCTTTTTTTTCCCAAGCGCACTTTAGAGATCAGAAATAAAATTGTTAGCATAATTCAAATATTATTCTTGATGCAGCTTGTCTGCATGGCTGAAGATCAAAACCAAAGGAGGAGAACATTATTTATTATCTCTGCCCTCATGCATGTTCCTGAATCCTGCAAACTCTGAAAAGGGCTACTTGTCTCCAGATTTCATTTCTCTTTCTCTTCCCTAACTCTGTGCCCTCCAGATTCCATCATAGATAAATGAATTAAAAGAGTTAACATCCAATCCAACCCAGACCCACCAGCTTAGGGAAGACGGAACTAATATCTACAGGGATGCTACGGAGAGACACTAATGAAAAGGGCCTTGGTTTAGTACCTTGCTAATATCAGAAATGCAAATTGAATAGGAAGGTCTCAAGGGGACTCTTTTCTGTCACTGCAGGCAACAGTTGACCGAGGAAGAACTGGAACGCATCGAGGAGGCATGTGACATGGCTTTAGAGCTGAACCAATCGAAGCACCGCATCTATGAGTATGTGGAGTCCCGCATGTCCTTCATTGCCCCAAACTTGTCCATCATTGTTGGGGCCTCTACTGCTGCCAAGATCATGGGTAAGTCTGTTGCTGGAGAGTTGTAGGAAATAATGTGGTCTTTAGGGGGAAGTGAAATCTTTTCCCTCTGAAAGGATGACTTTGTTTTGTTATTAGTGGAAACTGTTTTACCTTTTATAGTTCAGCTGTCCAAAGTTTTGTCGGAATAGCTCACCCGTGAGCTGTTTTTGCTTCTTTGTTTAAAACTACGGAACCAAGAAATGCCCTACTGAACAGTGAAGATTCTGTTTCTGAGAATATGATTAATTCTGGCAAATCTCCAAAGAAGGATTAGCAAGAATCCTTCTTTGTGGACAGCAAGCTCAGCTTCCCACGGAGAGGCTCTTCTCTTCAAATCTCAACAAGTGGGGAAAGCGACTTGCCAAAAATCAGCTGAACAAAAGCCTTGCAGCTTCTTGGCTGTTTGATCCTGCTGTGTGATGTTCCCTCTCCGTTTCTTCTTTGTTTAAGGCATTGCCGGTGGCCTCACCAACCTTTCCAAGATGCCAGCTTGCAACATCATGCTCCTGGGAGCCCAGAGGAAAACTCTCTCGGGTTTTTCCAGCACTTCTGTATTGCCTCACACTGGTTACATCTACCACAGTGACATTGTACAGTCATTGCCTCCGGTAGGTGTGAGAATCCAAAGCTCCTTTTCTGATTGATGTTTTGGTGCATGAGGCTCCAGCTCTGATTTCCATTCCTCCTTTGTAGGATCTGCGGAGGAAAGCGGCACGTTTGGTGGCAGCAAAATGCACCCTAGCAGCTCGAGTGGACAGCTTCCATGAGAGTTCTGAAGGGAAGGTGAGGCTAAGAGCACCAGGGCAGCGGCCTCCAACCTTTCTGGCAGAGGAAGAGGAGGCAGTGGGGGGAGGGGATAGTTTTGTGTGCACCACTTTCACAGATGCAGCTTCGCACGCGAAGGCACACACCCAACACTTTCCTGGCCCAGTTCTAAATGGATGCATCCTGGCACTAGGCAGTCGACCAGGATTGGGGACCTCTGCTCTAGAGCACTGGGGTAGTAGGAGGGATAGAAACATAAGTCAGAATTCCTGGGGCATCTGTAAGTGAAATTTTAAAAAACTTCGTTTCACCGAAGATGTGCAGCAAGGGCCTGAGATAAGGACCTTCCTCAGAAAGCTATTTAACCCTTTTGGAGAAAGTTGGGTGCCTGCAGTAATTATTGCCCTTGTGTTTATAAGCATTGTGGAGGCTCCGTATAGGCTAAATAAGGAAATGGGCAATTCCCCTAAATGAAAGCGGACTTAGAATGGATTTTCTAGACAAGGAAGAAGGGTATTTCTGGCTGCATACCTTCCTGTTCCTCTTCTAAGGAACCTCGATAAGAGCAGAGTTGACTTTGCAAATCCTGATTATATCTTACACCAAAACTCTGAGATATAGTAAATCGAGAGGTTAGATAGTTTTTGTCAGTCTGGGTAATTTTGGAACTTGAGTTTCCAGGTTCTAAAGTAATTTATTACACTTCCCTGCTTTTGTGATAAGAGTGTGTTTTCAGTTTGGCCTAGGGAATGGATCTACTGTGAGGGGGAGATTAAAACCAAAGGTAGTGATTTTCCTTTAGGGAAAGAATACAAAGATACAGCTGGGCCAAGAGGAGAAGCTGAGAAGATCAGCTTTAGTTTATGAGGATATAGCCATTCTGGTTTTTAATATGGTGCCCAGAATACACCTCTTCAGATAACAGAGGAAACATACCAAAAAACCTGAACCTGGGATTTGTGGCAGGGTTTTTCTTAAGTGCATGCATGGAGCCTACGAACAACCGGCATAGGAACCAATTTTCTTCAGCCTCAGCTGGAACCCTCACTTTCCCCACTTGGATGCAATGTTGCTCTCCAGAGGTTTCCACTACTGTGTCCCCCAGCTTGAAAAGAGCTCCTTTCACCTGCTGTAACTTCATGTTTTCCTTCTGTTAACTATCCAGGTTGGATATGACCTGAAGGAAGAGATTGAAAGGAAGTTTGATAAGTGGCAGGAGCCGCCTCCAGTGAAACAAGTGAAGCCACTGCCAGCCCCTCTGGATGGGCAGAGGAAGAAACGGGGAGGCCGCAGGTATGGGAGTCCAAGTACAAAGCTTCGGAAGAGCTAAGAGGTCAAATGCCAGGAAGTGTCAAATGCCAGGAGAGGTCAAATGCCAGGAAGTGAGAATCAAGCTCACCTACCTTCTGTCAGGGTTCTTTGTTTTCCAAGGATTGGACACACCACAGCATAGCCAATCTTTATTGCAGCACACTCCACCCCCAACAATAGACCCTTTAGGACTGACTTGCAAAGTGATGTTGCCATATAAATATGTCAGTCCTTAATATTCAGTCTTTTAATACTTACTTCAAGCAAAAATGTATATCCATAAAACGGCATACAACCTTCACCTCCTTCCAAAGGTTCTTAACATAGTTGAGATGAGGTGTTGCTTTAGTGTGGTTGTTCCTCTTTGAGTTGCTACCGAGCTCCACAGGTTTCCCACCAGGATGTGCTGCTCATTGTAGCTTGTGGTCGTGGCAGTTGACAGATAATCGTCTTGCCTGCTTGTAATAGCTGCCAATCTCCAGACATTGCCTCCGATTCCTCAATGCCTTTCCTCCTGTAGACAGTCAGAAGCTTTATTTTGTTTATTTACCAGGACATGCATTTTTATTGTGGTAGAGCTAATAACTGCTTCCAAATATTTGGAGGGGGGGGGGGATATTAAGTGCACAAAATCCCATACAGAGGGATTCCGATACACAGTGCATAACTCATCTGAATGTTATATATAAGCCATAGGTTATAATCTAAATCAAATGATGCTTATTCCGGTTGTAGACTAGCTTGGGTCATAATAAAATAAATGTGCTCCTGTGCATTTTTCAGGTTTTGTTTTGTTTTCTTAAAAAATCTTTTTGCTTGTTTCAGATATCGTAAGATGAAAGAACGCCTTGGCTTAACAGAAATCCGGAAGCAAGCAAACCGGATGAGTTTTGGAGAGGTATGAGATTCTGCCCAGTCACATTTCTCTCTCTCTCTCTTGCTTTCAAATGTCTTGAATTCCCATTCTTCACATTTGAGGAATACCGTTAAATATGGAAATTTAATGTTTTGTTCATAAGAAATATATAACTTTGTTGTACTGTTGTAAGTACTACTAGAACTTGGTTGCTTTCTTCTGTCGGTACAAGGCCCAATCCATATTCAAAATGTTCAGGGCTGCTTTCTGAACATACGGATTTGAATTGAGAATACAAAACATTTCTGCCTCTAGATAACTAATCTGATAAAAAAAGAGACAATATTTCATAAATGTTTAAGCTGATGCTCCAGTATCCATGCCTGTGCTTTGCTCCTGATGACTCTGGATTGGGGAGCATCCCCCCCCCCTTAAGCCACAGGTCTACAATTTGGGGGTATTCCTAATCTCACAAGTGATGCTAGATAGACAGGGGAGAGTGAGGCACCAGATGCATTATTTTTGAGCCTTTTCTGGGGCCTGATTCCCTGTCGGCAACTCCCTGTGCCTTTATTACCTCTTAAATCAACTATTGCAGTACAGGTAGTCCTCATCCTGTGACCACAATTGTGACTGGAACCTTCATTGCTAAGTGGTGCAATCATTAAGTGAGTCACAAGTAAGTGAATCATGCAGTCATTAAGCAGATCTGGCTTTGCCCATTGACTTTATCAGAAGCCTCCTGGAGCAATTGCAAATGGCAATCATGTGACCCTGGGACACTGCAACCATCATAAATACATGCTGGTTGCCAAGCACCTAAACTTTGATCTCGAGACCACCAGGACAGTGACTGTCATAAGTGCAATGACTGATTGATCATGAGTCATTTTTTTCAGCACCATCGTATCTTCGAATGATTGTTAAATGATTGGTCATAAGGTGAATATTATCTGTACATATTTCAACATATTTTGAAGATTACCCAGAGTATGCCATTGGGTCATAACAAGGAGAAGGGCGGGGTATAAATTTAATAAAATAAAATAAAATGCAGCTGTTCGTGTGCTGCTGATAGGTGAGGTCAACCAATGCTATATAACAGTATTGTGAGCATTAACTACCAATAGGCTCTTGCGTACAATTCCAGGTACTGGTTTAAAACCTAATAATGCTATATTTGTCCAGGTGTTCGGGTATCTGAAGGGCCGTCCGCTTAAGCTAGAACCAGCCCATGTGATCCATTTGGGTACACAGCTTCTGTAAAGTGAAAGGAGTCCTTTGGTGGTATAGAAATGACACAAATACTCCACCTCTACCTTATTTACTTCACTTCTTCTCATGTGTTTTCTAGATTGAAGAAGATGCTTACCAAGAAGATCTTGGGTTCAGTCTTGGCCATTTAGGAAAATCAGGCAGTGGCCGTGTCCGGCAGACACAAGTCAATGAGGCCACAAAAGCCCGCATCTCAAAAACACTGCAGGTGAGGAAAACAGACATGTCACTTTTTCACTGTCGTAACTTTGGTTACTAATCAAATGGTTGTAAGTCTAAGCCTATCTGTATGTATTATCCAATACATATTAAAACCCCAGATGTCACCTTTTTGTCCCAATCAGCGCACACTCCAGAAGCAAAGCATGGTGTATGGGGGAAAGTCAACCATTCGGGACCGTTCCTCTGGCACAGCTTCCAGTGTGGCATTCACTCCACTTCAGGTAAGCATTGCTCATGGCTTATATTCCGCTTTCCCGTTACTCATCCATGACTGGAAAGCACTAAAGCAGGGAATTTCTGTATGCTTATCTAAAGAATTTGGAATGGTAACTTCTTTCCAAATTGGAAAAATGGAGCATGTATAGTATAGAAATAAATTCGCTCAAGGACAGTGGAGGGAAAGTTTATTTTAATAATATTTTTTTAGGAATGTAGATACACTTTACTGTAGAAATTTGAGAAATATATAATTTTCCCTGTAGTCCTGAAGATGGATATTTCTTCCCGTGTGCCCAAAGGGTTTTAGTATTAGCAAGTGTAGGTCATGCTTGGGAGGACTATGAACTGCCTAAAAATCTTTTAGCTTGTCTTCTTTTTGCAAAACAGACCAAATAACTGCAAGCAATTTTCTGTCTTTGCTGCTGTCTAAGCTTGGTTGTTTTCTTACAAATGTTTTATTACCCAAACTAAGTAAATAACATTGTCATCATGCTAGCACAGATGATGTTACCTAGTTTGGCTAATGAAACATCTGTTAAGAAAACAACCAAGCTCAGAAAGCACCAAGAACCCCTCATTTGTCTCCAGGCTGGAGGAATTACAGCCCTTGCTCTACTCCAGAGCAGCCTCTTTTAACCTGATGCTTTCAGGTATTTTTGCAATTGCAACTCCTAGAATTCCATGGCTGTAGGATGACCGATTGGATAAACTCTGCACGTCCTTTGTTTTTTATTTTGCCCGTGCAATCTTTCTCCTATCCATTTGCAGGGTCTGGAGATTGTGAATCCACAGGCAGCTGAGAAGAAGGTCACCGAAGCCAATCAGAAGTACTTTTCCAGCATGGCAGAATTCTTAAAAGTAAAGGGTGAGAAGAGTGGTATCATGTCCACTTCGTAGCAAATATGATTGCTGCTGTTTCAACCAGTAGTTGGAACCACCTCACACGTGCGGATAGAAAAGTCTACACCTGATGTGGACCTTATTGAAGTTGAAGCTCAATAGACTATTTGATTTTTACAACACTGAGGTTCTTTCCAAATATCCTAATAATATCAGCTCCCACCCACCCACCGCCCACACACACTTTCTGTTATCATATAGTCCACCAGAGAGCCTGCTATTTTTTTAGCTATTGATGCGGTGGAGTGGCCTAATAAAATTATGCAGTGGTTCTTCAGTATTCAAAATAATTTGGCTAA
Source organism: Rhabdophis nuchalis (assembly GCA_039707465.1). Taxonomy (NCBI): domain Eukaryota; kingdom Metazoa; phylum Chordata; class Lepidosauria; order Squamata; family Natricidae; genus Rhabdophis; species Rhabdophis nuchalis. Next base: position 153,885,124 of record CM077647.1, on the reverse strand, counting down.
GTGGTAAGCTATTTAATGGCATATAAAGAGCTGTGCTGAATAAATTTGTCCCATCTTCCCCTATCATGGATTGTCTTGTGTATCAACTTGAATGCAAACTAATTTTGTAAATAACAGACTGAGATGCTGCCACTCTTTCTCCATTGATATCTAGAATGGGTAAAGATTCTGAGTTTTAAAAAAATTACTTAAATTTTAAAAAGCCCACTTTGCTTCCTGTTCATGTAGATTACATATTGACCAGGAATTAATTGTAACTGGACTACATTTTAATGTAGGAGGTAGAGCATTGGAAATAATTTCTCTAATAGTGTTTGCATACTTCTTTGTCTCCCTATCGTGTGGGTTTGGGCCCAGGATTCCGCAGCCACATGACTATTATTGAATACTGGGGATTAAACTCCCCACATGCAGAAGTTTTCAAATTTGGGAAACATTGCTATAATTGGGAGTGCACCTTCTTTAATTCATGTCCTCCAGATTTCCATGCTAACTAGAGTTGATGGAAGTTGCAATCTAAGATATTTGGGCAACACAAGAGTTAGGATTGGAGTTATTTCTATTTAAAGGGGGAGAATTGAGAATAATATGAATCTAACCCACAACTTGTGTCAGTGACAAAGTGAATAAATATGCTGTATGTAAAAATGTTGTTGAGTGTAATTGTGGGAACGTGAGGATAAATTGCATTATATTTCTAATACCGAAATAAATTAAAAGGACATTTTTACTTCCAGGTGTCAATGAGAGTTTTATTTAGTGTATTAAAACCAAGTTGTTAAAAAAATCAGTCTCCTTCTCATCTAAGGGCACAGGATCATGGTGGATACGTGTATGTAACAATAGGATAAATAAATCTGAGCTGTCATTTCATTATTTTAAGCAAGACAAACTAGAGTGTGGTGAAATAACTTGAGTTTTATAGTATATTAGCTGATAACCTGGCGATGCCTAGGTATTTATTTATCCCAACCCTCCTTCTGTGAACATCGCCACAATTTCTGATGTTCGATTTTTCCCCTTACCTGAGGGAGCCCCCTTGTGGAGTACTATGAAGCTGTTACCATGGCAACTCCATAGCCCTGTACAGTAGAAGCCATTTTACAGCATTACGTAGAAGTCATTTGAAGGCATATCTTAACAGAACACACATCCAGAGGGGTGTTGGGGTGTCTTACCCCACAGTATTTGTTTCCAGAGATTAAGTCATTTGTGTACCAAGTTTGGTTGAAATTGCTGGAGGCGTTCCAGATTTATGCTGGAACATACACACATACAGCCATTGATAGATAGATAGATAGATAGATAGATAGATAGATAGATAGATAGATAGATAGATAGATAGATAGATAGATAGATAGATAGATAGATAGATAGATAGATAGATAGATAGATAGATAGATAGATAGATTTTACTTACAATAGTTTGAAAATAGCATTCGGTGTATATTTCAGAAGAAGAAACTCTATTAATGCCTGTGTCTACTCCAATTGTTTTGTGCAGTAACAATAGGCTACAATTCTTGCTATCTCTGTTGTCTTGTGGCTTGGACATTATTCTTCTAAGCATAGCTGTTACTTTCTATACCTTTGCAATAGGACTTTATCATCTTGTAAATTGAGCACAGATTAGGTGCCTTCAAGAGTTGTCATTATGAGGCCACAGATTTTCCCCCCATGAAATTTAGCATAGACAAAAACTGCCACCATGCATTTGGTTATAAAATATTGTAACAATGCCTACCTCCATAGTGATGGTGTTGCACAAAATTGACATAACAATTCCATTCATTCCTGGCATATATATTTGGTTATGTTTTTGTGGAGATGGGTGCAAAATCCCAGCTGTGCGGTGAAATTTCCCTCTGGAGAACAGCTTTAATAGTAACCAACATTGCAAGACCAGAGATTTAATCTGGCATTTTCCATTGTCTCCCAATGAATCAAAAGGCTTAATCATGCTTGCAGTATTCAGGAGGTGCAGCTCTTTCGTCTTGTTTTTCTTTGTAGTAATAGAATTTATAATCTGTTGTGCGATCCTATGACCCGAAACCATGATGACTAAATAAATTCTGAAAACAAAACACCAGTACCTCCAGGAAATGCAAAACGCTGCCTCCAATAAGCCAAAGACAAGGAATCCAAACATGTAGAGAATTAGATTTGTAAATAATTAGTAAGAGTGTATTGCCAATAAAGTGACCAATGTGAGAATTCTTTATTTTAAGACTATTAAGTATTGAAAATAGAAATCCAGAAACCAACCACAGATTTACCAAGGGACCTAAAGAGTCCTTAAGGAAGATGTAGAAGGATAAGTTCCTGCGTGCTTACTAACAGTGAGGTTTGCTTGATATGCTGTAAATGCAGCCCTGCAGCTTATGCAACAAAATGATTCAGCGCACCACTGGTCATGTCACTAGTGAAGTTGGTCTCTCTTTCATATACCTGTTTTATTTGGATGCTGAGATTCTGTGCATATTTCAATAGCACCTTCATTTTTATCACTTGGTGAAGACTGCTGCAGCCGCCTAAATCTATGGGAAGTCTTTGTAATAGCTGGATAGGAAGTGCTGAAATAAATCATTAAATCAAAGCCCGGATAGAAGAAAATCTACCTTGGAAAGGGGTCGTTCTTCCCTCCCTGATTGGATGCAGTGGGTTTAATTGACAGGTTGCCTTTTAAGAGTTTCCTGCATATTGTCCCGCCCCGACCCCTTTTACCTTAATGCAACCAGTTTCAAAACGTGCACGCCAATACAAAAGGGAAGGTTTCTACGGGGCGACGCAGCGATCCAATGAGGAGACAACATGTGCAGGACTGCGTGTTTACAGCCAATGGGGAAGCACAGGCTCAAAGTCTGTCGCGCTTCCGCCTTTTTATCAGTTTCAGCCAAACAACAGGACCAAGGAATGAATGACAGGGCCACTATCCAATAGCCTTTCTTCCTCTTGCCAGTATTCGTGTACAGGAAGCGATAGTCAATCATATGAGAGTGAGATTTGAGGGACATTTTTGTTGCCCATTAGGAAGCAGGCTTTGACGTAAACTCCGCCCGCTCGGCTTGTTTTTCGCGGAGTAGTAGGCATAACCACGCCTACTACTCCATCTGCACTTCTTCAGCCAATGGCAGCACGAGAGGGCTTTGAAGGACACCCCCTCTTGACAAATAGATCACATGCATTCCTATTAATGACAGCTGCGGCTGCGCCGCGTCGTCCCACCTTCCCCGTTCCCCCTTCCGTCCAGTTCCTTATTATCCAATCGAAATGGCCAGAGGCTTGAGGAGCGGGAGGATTAGCCAATGCAACTCAGGGGAGGGCGGATCGAGAGAAAATAGAGGGGGGGAGGCTGCCGCCATCTTGGATGCCGCGGAGCCCGAGAGACGGGGGCGAGAGAAAGAGAGAGGGGAAAAAAGAAGGAGAGTGAGAGAGACCCGGAGACGCCGGAGCTGTCGGTGAGACAGCGGGAGGGGGAGAGGCCTGGCCGAGGGGCGGAGCTTGCAGGTGCCTACGGGGCTCTGTAGGGGGCGGGGCCAAAGTGTTTGTTGGGAGCTCCATAGGGGGTGGACGATGCTTAGGGCAAAGCTGCTCCTGTAAGTCTTCGAGGGAGGCGGCGTCTCTGGTGTTGGAAGGGGGATCTTCCGAGGGCCTCGGGGCGACGATCAGCGGGGCCCTGGAGAAGGGCTGGCCGGTTTGGGGTTGTAAAGGTGAGACCCCCCTCTCTCCTGTGGGCATTGGGGTCCCTTAGGCCCCCCGAGGGCAAGGCAGAGCCGGTGTGGCAGCCCCGGGTGGGATGCTCCGAGGGGGAGGCTTGGTCTTCTTCCCTCGGTGATGCTGAAGATGCCCGTGGTGGATGTGGGGGTCTGTGCAAAGAGGGAGCGGCGGAATCAACTTAAAAGTTGCAACCAGGTCATTAGCTCTGCCTGGGAAGAGGAGGCTTTCAGGACAACCCCTCGCCCATTTCAGCCTTGCACGGGGGAGAGAGGCGTAAAGTCTGGGGAGAAAGCTGTGGAAATGCCCTCCTCAGAGAGTTGATTTGGGGTAGGCCCATTAGCCTGTCAGGCAAAAAGATCCCTCCAACTACAAGAAACTCCCCAGAGGAGGTAAGGATACATGTCAGTGGAGTTTCTCTTATATTCAAACTTCATAAACCTTCAAATATGTTCAAACTTCATAAACCTTCAACCAGCACAAGCATTTCTGGCAAGGCGATATCCAAAGAGTGCACTACTCTTAGGTGCTTAAATAATACGAGTGCATAGACCTTTCTTGGTTTATTCCTTCCAGTGCATTCTGCCTTGGTTAAGATTTAAGTGGGCTTTTTTTTTGCCTCCATGTTTTTAACAAAATCAAGAGCTAGAAACATTTCCAGAATTTTTAAGATGCAGAATTCTGCACTCTACCTGATTTCTGCACGTAAAGAAGAGTAGCATGGTCTTTGGATATCACCTTTCCAGAAAAGAATTGTGCTGGTTGAAGGTTTATGAAGTTTGAACACATCTGGAGGATCCCAGACTTGTGGAGACCGCTGTAAGGATTTGCCTTACAAAGTTTATTTCAAAAGAAAAAAATGCAGGAAAGTCTCAACATTGTAGTTATTTAAAAGTTAAAACTATGTTGCCATATTCATCTATCTTTTAATATCATTCATCTGAGTAACACTATTGAAGTATTTGTATGCCTTAAACAGGATATTTTCCAGGAGACAATAATCTCCAGGTATATAATAGATTCTGGACAATAAGCAACAACTATTTGCTATCAATGTATAACCGGGCTGTTGTTTAGTTGATTTTAATCTAAGAAATTCTCTTCCCTCTTTGATAGATCATTAATACTGAACATAATATCAACAGGGTGGTGCTATACAGATCCAATCCCTGCTAGATTTGCTGACTCCTAGTTTCAAATGCATGGTAGATTCTTTCAGCAAACAAACACACTTTTTTCATGTATTTATTTTAAATTCTGCTTATCGGCTCATATTTATTTTATTTTATTTTATTTAAATTTATATCCTGCCCTTCTCCACAGAGGACCCAGGGCGGCCACAAGATATCCTCCCACAAGATTGCTCAAAACAAACCATGTTCTGTTCTGTTAAAGAAAAGTAATAATCACTGTCAGTATAGGAATTGTCTGGACTTCCTGGGTTTCTGTTAACCTAGATGCTGCTGTTGTGTAGGAAAACTTCCCTACTATCACTAACCAAATTTCTGATGAAAATTCGTAACTGAAAGCCACGTCAGAGATCTGAATGGATAGGCAAGTTCATAATCCCCCTGCATCAGTCTCCACACCAGCAGGAGTCTTCAGTCTAAATCTTGCCTGATTCTTTTGCTTGCAATTCTCATCATTCTTGACTGTTGTCTATCATAACTGTGTTTGGCAGTTGTGGTAAGATACAAAAGTCTGGAGGGATTTGAATTGGGGAAGATTGAGTTAAAGGGCCTCTACATGTGAGATTCAGAAGAACCATCAGTTGAGGCCAGAAGGAACTGGTACCATTTGCAAAAGACAACAGGCCAATATAGGGGTCTCATTTCATATAAGGTAGTTTAACTAAAGCACGTTTGATAGTAGCAGACAAGAATATTAATGTTTAATATACTGAGTTGTCTATGAGGATACACAGAACCTCAGCTACGGTGGGATTTGAATCCCCAGGTTGACTGACCATTTGCTATTACTTAATGGTAGCTTGTAGTATCTTTTCCCAAAAAGTTGGGCTACCTTATAAAATATAGTCAATAAAACTTTTGCATGACTTCATTTCCTTGAGGTGGAAAGTATACTTCCAGAAGGTAAGCTTTCAAAGCATAAGATCTCAGTGATGTTATTTGAAGTTACAAGTGTTGGCACAGGAAAGCACCATAGCACTTTCTCCACACAAAACATACAGCTAAGAAAAATCCATATTTCCCTTCAATGTAGCATATTATTTGCATTTGTGCTTTGAATGTAAAAACTGATTGAAATGCTTATAGGCCTTTGCCCATTATACAATCCTTTAAATGTACCTCCACCCTGTGGTACAATGAAAGTTATTCTTTGGCTGTGAAATCTTTTGAGAATCCTTCATAGAAAATAAGGCTGCAGGGGATTATTTAGATAATTGAATCCAGCAAGCCTTCTGATTTAGTAATTGAAATTTAAGCACCAGCAACAAATACTCATCCCACCTCTGCTTGGATAACATGAAAGCCTGTAGATATATTAGGATCACATCTGTACAGTTCTGGTCACCACCCTACAAAAAAAAAAAGGATTCTGAGACCCTAGAAAGTGTGCAGAGAAAAGCAACAAAAATGATAAAGGATCTGGGTGCTAAATCGTATGATGAATACGTGAGGGAACTAGGTATATCTAGCCAATTGAAGAGTGGGATTAGGGGAGACATGATGATTAGTCTTTCAGTGAGGCTGTCACAGAGAAGAGGAGGTTGATTTATTCTCCAAATCATCAGAAGGCAGGACAAGAAGTAATGGGTGGAAGCTTGTTAAAGAGAGATCCATCTTAGAAGTAAAGAGAAACTTTCTGACAGAATAATTAACGAGTGGAATAACTTGCCGCCCATAATTGTGAGTAACCCTTTACTGGAGATTTTCAAAAATAGACTAGACAGCTATTGGACTGGGATGGTATAATGTCTCCTGCCTTGAGCAAGGGATTGGACTAGGAAACTTCCAAGGTCCCTCCCAGCCCTATCGATTCTGTGCTGTCTCTGGATTTTCTGACTGGCCCCATTCAGCTGCAGTGGTCCTCCTTGGCTCTTTGAAAGATCAGTGATAAAACAACTAGACATTGGCAAAAGCTTGAAGCGAGGCCTTCTCCTTATTTTTATAAGCTGCCTCCTGTCCTGTTGGAGATGTTTGTTCAACCTTTGTGTGCTTCTGTTTCCTACGGTGCTCTTGTTAAAAGAGAACAAACGTGTCAATTTCACCTTTTTCCAAATCTTCATCCCCACATCTTAGAGGAGCATTAATGAGAAAGCATCTTCGATTAGACGACCTCCTCATAACAGAGGAGATTCATAGTTAGAGTCTTAATCTGCAGCTCAGTCCCTCAGCTGGTGCAGTGTTAGCACTGAGAGAAGCAAGGCTATTTGCATCAAGAAAATATCTTTCTTCTGAGAGGCGGTATGCCAGCAAAGTACAGGATGGTATATCATGAAGGCTGCCATATATATATATGGGAGCCAATATTAAGAAAATGTGGAAGAATGTTACAGGGATTAGGTTCTGGTTGAGAAATTATTTTTTATTACCCCTTCACAACACCCTATTTTCTGCAAATGGCATTTGGTTCAGCGTTATTTGTCATTGTAACAGTTGTATTCATGGTATGTGCTGCAGCAAGTTCCCACTAATATCCATCTTTTACATCGGTTGCTTAGAATATCTGCGTGAAGGAGAATATGAAGAACTGCATAATTACAAAGATGATTAGGGGCCTGGGGGCTAAAACATAGGAACGGTTGCGGGAATTAGGTATGTCTAGTTGGGGTGACATGATAGCAGTATTCCAATATCTAAGGGGCCGCCACAAAAAAGAAGATCAACCTGTTCTCCAAAGCACCTGAAGGCAGGACAAGAAACAATGGATGGAAACTAATGAAGGAGAGGAGCTGCCTAGAACCAGGGAGAAATTTCCTGGCAGTGAGAACAATTAATCAGTGAAATGAGTTGCCTTCAGAAGTTGTGAATACAAAAAGAGACTAGACAGCAATTTGTCTGAAATGATACAAGGTCTTCTGCTTGAGCAGGGGGTTGGACTAGAAGATTTCCAAGGTCCCTTCCAACTCTGTTATTTCTGTTAACTGTATGAAAATGAAGCTGAAATGGATTTTGTAGGCCTTTTGTAGGTCAAGGCAGAGATAGCAAAATTTGTAAACAAAAAATGGCCTCATTTTATATTGGATAAAAGGAACATGAAAAATTTACTTCAAGTCCCATTTAGACTAAGTGTCACCTTTTGGGACAGTTAGAATGGTGTTTGTTTCTGAAGCTAAGCTTGTTCTCAATCTTGGCAATTTTAAGATGTGTGGTCTTCAACTCACTGAATACCCCAGCTGCCTGGGGAAGCATGGGAGTTGACGTCCATGCATCTTAAAGCTGCCAAGGTTAAGAAACTCTGCTGTAAACACACTATTGCTCAGCAGGGAAATCTGAGTAGTGGCAGGATGGAGAAAAGAAAGTGATTCTACATACAACAGATTAGTAAACTTTCAGATTCTGTTGCCACAGATTTTGGCAATGGTGTATAACGTGGGTTTTATTAAAAAAAGACAAAGCAACTTACGGAAGTAGGCTTATCTGATGCATCCGTGATCACTCATTTCTGCAGTTTATTTTGCTATTTATTAGTATTGCTGCAGCATTTTCCATTCTGTTGCCTTTCAGATGTGTGTTTCCATCCTCTCCAGACAGCAACCTAGATATTACAGGAATTAAATTCAACAGCAGCTTCATTCTTATATTGTCTCAGAGTAGGAATAGAAGACTGCTCTTTAGATGCTTTAGACTACAATTCCCACAATCCAGTTGGCTGAAACAAGTGGGAGCTGGATTTCAAATATTTTAGAGGTTAACAGATAGTTCTTTCCTGGCCTGATATTATTATTTTAATCCAACGTATTAAAATAATCATTTTCGCTTCTACTGATTTTGGGGAAATTTGTGCAGGATTTACCTTATCTCTCCCCACCTTTTTCTAAGTCACAGGGACTTTAGAAAATGGGGGGATATTCCCGTTTATTTCTCTTTATCAGTGGCCAGATATTATAGATATGGTAGCTAAATTGTCCTCATTTGGTTTTCTTCAGCAGTTATAATCAGCCCCCTCTATATGGGTTGTTGTTTTTATTTTTATTTTATTTTAAATAAAGCACCATCTTCAAGACTAATCACCATCTATCCTTTTTCTTATTTTCAAAATAATATAGGAAAATCTAACCAAGTTAACCGGGTGGTAGATAATTGATTTAAAAATGTAATTTTATATTAATGGCTCCCTCCCCCTCCCCCCCACTACTGTTAAGAAGCTGTTTTTCCACATAAAAGAAGGAACTAGAGCAAAACGTAGAGATTGGGTATACGCATCTACATAATAGATTGTGCACTTAATATTATGCAAATCATATCTTGTTTATGGTAGATTTACTTCTGAATAAATATGATTGCACTGTTGGCTTATTAGCCAGTTAATACATACTTTCCTTGGAGTAACACAAATCTGCCCAGTAATTAATAGCATTTTCTTCTTCGTGGTTATATTTTCAAGCAGGTATGTTGGTACCTGGCAAACAGACATGAGCTTTCACTGAAGTAACAAAAATCCATCTGCAAAAGAGGCCTAAGGCCTATATAAGCAGGAAGTGTGGATTTATGCTCCTTTGTGTGTCTCTGGGTATTGATGGGTAGATACGTTTCAGTAGCTCTAACAACTACTCAATGTGCACATTAAAGAACAGCTCAATTCTTTTTGTTTGGTCCTCTGAATTCAGAGATATACCTAGGACTAAGCCTTAAAACAGTGGGAAATAAGGTTTAAATTAGCCTTGACACTGGACAAATTGAATCATTCTTTGTCTTGTTTTAAAATTGGTCCATTTTGATTCAGGCCAAGTCATTTGCGCCTGCACGGTAAATAACAATTCGCCCTTTAAATGAACCTTTGTGTGTTGGGAAGTTTTCTGTTACTGTTTTTTTCTTCAGAAATCAGTCAGGAATTCTTCTTTTAAAGAAGTCAGGCGAAAAAAAGCTTCCTAAAAATAGAAAACTGCTTTGTACGTTAAGCTTAAGTAAAACTTGAGAGAGCTCCTAAAACAGGATAGGCAGGAAGTTATTTGAGACAGTTGAAGTAGTGTCCTCTATATAATTTATTGTAGATCAAGAAAGATTTATAGTTACCTTGTTTATGAATAAAAGCTGGGTTTCCCTCACACAGCTGGCTAAAATGTGGATGGTAAATTTGTGTGTCTCGGGATTTTCACATACCCATGTTTAATTGAATAAACCTTGTTATTTACACAACACACTAATCCATAAATGAATTGATTACATTTTAGATTAGCAAAAGTGAATTTGGGCATTTCAATAAACCATAGTATAGTTAGCCACAGGTTAGCATATTGTATGAACACAGCCAACCCATGTTAAAGTGCTTTTCCTTTCTGTTGCTTTGGTTGATGAAAACCAGGAAGGGCTTTTTCTACAAAATGATCTGGTAATGGAGTCTGATATTACGGTAATCACAAATACATGGTCTCAGACTGCCCTGCATTTTCATGTTTATTCTCATCTGCCAGATGCTTCATACTTGACTGTCAGTAATGAATCTACAAGCTTTGATAAATATAGAATGGTTTGGCCATGTACTGTTTCATTAAGTAAGCTTCTCATTAAAATTTAGAATATTAGGAGACCACTAAATTGTTTAATAGAGTAAACAATTAATTGTTTTTTAAAGTAATTTAAAATAAAGATGTAACTAAGCGTTTGGATAAGCAAAGTGGAAATTTGTAGCAAAATCCCCCATTCCTAAGGTTCATAGGGCTTAGCCCACAGAGTATCATTTTCCAGTCCAGTGTCCTCCAGATGTGTTGGCGTACACTTTCATAGTATCCACTGTGTGCTTACACAGTGTTCTTCATCCTTGGCAATTTTAAGATGTGTGGACTTCAACTCCCGTAGTTCCTCAGCCAGCAGGACAAACTCTGCACTAATCAAATTGCCTGTTGATGGACAAATCACTCCATTTTCTGAACAAAATCCTCCATTCAGCCAGGTTTTTTTTAAAGAAAATATAGATCAGCTTTCTTGCCCAGCCATTCCAATGTGTGGGAAAGCTCTCAGGATTTTCTGCTACAGCCCATACAGGCTGATGATGAATCTTGGGAGCTGAAGTCTTAAGATGTCTGTGATGATGTTAACCTGAATTTGCAAACTAACTCAGAGGAATTGACCTGACTTCCTAGTGAATCTTTTCAACAGCAGTAAGGTGTAAAAATTGGCAGGTAAAGCTGGTAGAAAAGAGAGATCAACACTTGCTAAATGACAGCAAATGAAGCTGCTCTTAATGGTCTGGAACAACTATTGAGGAGTTAAAAGAGGGGGGGGGGAGGGAAATGAAAGCGTAGCTCTGTTCCTCCAATGGCAGATTTCATGGTCTACTCTCCACCCAGGCTTCCTGTAATTAGCAGGATTTTCATGCTGCCTCTCAGCAGAGAGAGGAAGAAGAGGGGTTTGCAGAGCTAGCAAGAGTGCCCAGTCTGGTGGAAACCGTAACTGGGAGGTTCTTCTTTTGCAAAGACTGATTTTAGAGGTATAAATATGGTCGCCCCCCCCCCCTGCCCTGTCCCCCCCATTAGGTGGAAATTTGGCTACTAGGAAGTGGCAGCTCTCTAGCCGGGCTCCCAGAACACACCAAACTAAAACCAGGTTTCACTCTTTGTTGATTTAGTCTGTTGGGCGAACCAGGAAATGTGGTTTGCAAAACAGTCTTCTACTTTTAGAGCAGGGGGGTGGGGGTGGGCAGCCTTTTTGTGGCTGGCGCTATAATGGCTGAGGTGAGAAGCACAGTAGCTGGAATCGGGATTGTGCTATACCTATTTAGTCTGTGTGTATTATTTACTTCCCACTTCGGAATGGGAGAGAGCTGTGATGTGTATTTCTGGTAACTGCAGTCCGAGGTGACTAATGGGGCTACTAAGAAGGGTTGTGGGGGGCTGTGAAAGTCTTGGGATCTCAAGGTTACCCATTCCTGATTTAATGTGTTAGGTGCAGTCATGTGTAAGGTGGGGGGTTTAAAAAATGGAGGGGGGGAAGGTTTCCTGCTGTTTTCCTTTATATTTTTGCTTTCTTTCTTAATGGATTATGAAATATAGCTTGATTGTTTTTAAAAGAAATATCCCCATGTTGTTTCCTAATCTTTACCTCCAAATGATTTATGAAAGCTATATAGAAAGACTTTTATGTAAGGCTAATTACATTATCATATATAGTATATTAAAGTATAACTCTGAAATACCAAATGTAAGAGGCATTGACATTTATTTTTACAGGAGAAGGAAGGGCTCAGCCTATCTTTGATAATAGGCTTCCTTCCTCTTATTGATGTAGAGATTGCTGGATTGTAGCCTGTCCTTCACTAGTTCTCAAAACCCTGGGAATGGGGTAAACATTGGCAGTAGTATCCATTTATCTATACTTACAAAGAATGCTAAATATAAGTATTTCGTATTTTAAATTCCCTGTTGCTTACCTCCAAAAAATGGAAAAGCTTTCTGAATTGGTTTCTACGAGTTTTATTTTTCAACATTTCTGAAAAGTTTACATCTTCAGTTTGCTAAATGTGCATAATAATAACTTATTTAGTAAACCAGGGTTAAGGAAGCCTTTACGTATAATGTGTGAATGTATCTTGTGCTTGCTTTATTAGCCATTCTTTCTCTTAACTCTGTAATTTGCTTTTGAGTAGATATGAGTGAAGACAAAATGCATCTAGGCCTTTGATTATCAGAGGTTAGGGTCACTGGACTAAAATACGGCTAGCTAATTTGACTTAAAATGTATGAGCCCAGTCACTGTGGTTTATTTATTGATCACTGTATTGCTCAAACTAAGGCTTGGCTGATTAGTAATCATGGCTTAGCCAGAACTTCCCTAGATCACTCAAGGCTTTGTACTACTCTCAGGTTTGGACATTAAACCACTGTTTAGCCATAATTTGTGAAATAAACCACAATAGGCTGGGTTCTCACCACACATTAAGCTATCTAGGCCAAATCAAATTTTGGTCTGGCATGTTGTGTACAAACTCATGTTCATGAAGGAAGGATTACCTGCATAGGATGGGGACAGAGATGGGAGAGCCGTTTTGGATTCCCTTGACAAGTTTGGGAGGGAATTTGGTTGCTAGCAGAAAAGGAAGGTGCCTGAAAGAAGTTGGGTAGAGAATTTGCGGAAGGAAATGGACTGTAGCAGTCCAGATTTGATCTAGAACAGAATCATAGGTTAGGCTGCTACTGGCATCTTCTGTATGTGCCTAGATCCACCAGATTTGAAAACTAGCAAAGCAAGGAGCACACTGGGTTAATCTTTTTATATACTACCTTTTAAGTTTAGGGACTTTTTAAAAAGTAAGGGGATCCACTTAATATTCTCCACGTATAAACTTGTCCAGTTTATCACTCCAGGATGCTATTTTATTTATGCTATTGGCTCTAGAGCAAAATTCTGAGAACTAGGCTTTGAGGTTTTCTAAAAAGAAAAGGAAAACATCAGCTTCGTGATAGTTTGAGGAGGGGGGCACAAAAATCTGTTCAGCCATGGGAGTTAAATCCTTAATATTTACCAGTCTTTCTCCCACAGGCAGCTCATGGTTTTTCTTAGCACATCTTCAGTCAAGAAAAAGAGAGATGCCCCTTTGTGATCACCTGGAGGCTTTTCTCTTATCACTGTCAAGAAAGCAAGCAGCTGCTCACGCTAGTGACGGGAAGGCTTGCCAGCTTGATTCTCTGCCTAGCAGGGAAAGCTTAACCTGCTTACTTCGGCATGGCCGATGGCTTCTAAAAGCACTCAAAGCCTGCAGGGAGAAAGAAAAATACTGCAGATGTGAGGGATGGTGACCTAGACCTTATTTGTGTGTGTGTGTGTGTGTGGAGGGGGGAGAGGAGAAAAACAAACTACCGTTTTTTGTTGCTCTCTGTTCTCCTACCCAATTGTATAACAGCTGGATTTGTGCAGAACACAAAACATGGGTAATTCAGAGTCAAGTCTGCTAAGTAATCCTAGATAAATTGGGTTAAGTCCATGAACCGTGGCTCAGTTAACTATGGATAAACATGTCTCAGAAATGCATACTGTAAACCTCTCCCCCAATTGTCTGAGCTTGCAAAAGGCGTTGAACCATATAGCAGCAACCAGTTAGCATAGCCTGTTGATTAAGCCATGGGGATCTGTATAGATTTTCTCTCAAGCTTCCTGGCATGGAGGAAGGTGAGCTTGGTTCCTCCTGCTAGCCCTATATTTTCTCACCTTTGTAGGAACCTGGCTGGAGAGTAGGTCAACAGCAAGTGCCCAGGGGCCTCTAGGTAAGTGCAAGATTGATCTGCTTTCTTCAGAAGGCCCCAGGGCCTCCCAGCTAAAGCTGCTCTGCTGAATAACTTAGACTAGAAATAACAGCGGCTTGTTGATGCTTAAGATGTCCTTCCTGCTCCAGTTGTGTATATGTACTCCAGGTATGGCTTTCGGTTAAGATTCCTTTCATTTTCATCCTTAGCTTGGTTTGGTTTTCCAATTGAGGAAACGAGAGGTTTGAGAGGTGCAAGCAACTACAGTAGGTAGAGCTCAACTTGCAACAGTCCGTTTAGTGACCACTCAACGTTACACTGGGCACTGGGGGAAAAGTGACTTATGACCATTTTTCATGACCGTGCTTGTGACCGTTGCAGCCTCGCCAGGATCACATGGTTCACATTCGAATGTTTGACGACCGGTTCATATTTATGACGGTTGCAGGGCCCCGGGATCATCTTTTGTGACCTTCTGACAAGCAAAGTCAATGGGGAAGCTAGATTCACCTAACCACCACCGTGTTACTAATTTAACGATGGAACGGATTCACTTAGCAGATGTGGCAAGAAAAGTTGCAAAATGGGGCGAAACTCACTTAACAAATGTCTTACTTAGCAATATAAATTCTGGGCTCGATTGTGGCCGTAAGTGGAGGACTACCTCTTCTCGATTTGGCCTTTTGAGGGGCCATTTCTAAAGCCCAAGTGAGATTGACGGAGGAATTCAGCCTTGGGGGATGCTAAGGAGGCCAAGGGCAGAGCCTCTTTTCCACTCAGGGCCTGTTTGGATCCGATCGCTTAAAGAGACACGAGAAAGGAAAGGGACAGTCTCTCTTTAAGGCCCAAATTGGCCACCATGACTGAAATGGGGGATGGAGAGCTCTTTTTCTTCCTTGTGTTTATACTTCTGAAAAGCATTCACATTCCAAAACCTTTGGATAGGCCATGTAGTTGAGATCAGCCCAAGAAACCAATGCATTGTTTTAAAGCAGGGATCAGGGGTGAAATGCAGCAGGTTCTGACAAGTTCTGGTGACCTGGTAGCGGAAATTTTGAGTAGGTCGAAGAACCTGTAGATACCACCTCTGGCTGTCCCTAGAGTGGGGTGGGAATGTGGATTTTGCAGTATCCTTCCCCCAAGAGTGGAGAGGGAATGTGGATTTTGCAGTATCCTTCCCCCAAGAGTGGGGAGGGAATGGGGATTTTGCAGTATCCTTCCCCCAAGAGTGGGGAGGGAATGGGGATTTTGCAGTATCCTTCCCCCAAGAGTGAGGAGGGAATGGGGATTTTGCAGTATCCTTCCCCCAAGAGTGGGGAGGGAATGTGGATTTTGCAGTATCCTTCCCCCCAAGAGTGGGGAGGGAATGGGGATTTTGCAGTATCCTTCCCCCAAGAGTGGGGAGGGAATGGGGATTTTGCAGTATCCTTCCCCCAAGAGTGGGGAGGGAATGGGGATTTTGCAGTATCCTTCCCCCAAGAGTGGGGAGGGAATGGGGATTTTGCAGTATCCTTCCCCCAAGAGTGGGGTGGGAATGGGGATTTTGCAGTATCCTTCCCCCAAGAGTGGGGAGAGAATGGGGATTTTGCAGTATCCTTCCCCCAAGAGTGGGGAGGGAATGGGGATTTTGCAGTATCCTTCCCCCAAGAGTGGGGAGGGAATGGGGATTTTGCAGTATCCTTCCCCCAAGAGTGGGGTGGGAATGGGGATTTTGCAGTATCCTTCCCCCAAGAGTGGGGAGGGAATGGGGATTTTGCAGTATCCTTCCCCCAAGAGTGGGGAGGGAATGGGGATTTTGCAGTATCCTTCCCCCAAGAGTGGGGAGGGAATGGGGATTTTGCAGTATCCTTCCCCCAAGAGTGGGGAGGGAATGGGGATTTTGCAGTATCCTTCCCCCAAGAGTGGGGTGGGAATGGGGATTTTGCAGTATCCTTCCCCCAAGAGTGGGGAGGGAATGGGGATTTTGCAGTATCCTTCCCCCAAGAGTGGGGAGGGAATGGGGATTTTGCAGTATTCTTCCCCCAAGAGTGGGGAGGGAATGGGGATTTTGCAGTATCCTTCCCCCAAGAGTGGGGTGGGAATGGGGATTTTGCAGTATCCTTCCCCCAAGAGTGGGGAGGGAATGGGGATTTTGCAGTATCCTTCCCCCAAGAGTGGGGAGGGAATGGGGATTTTGCAGTATCCTTCCCCCAAGAGTGGGGAGGGAATGGGGATTTTGCAGTATCCTTCCCCCAAGAGTGGGGTGGGAATGGGGATTTTGCAGTATCCTTCCCCCAAAAGTGGGGAGGGAATGGGGATTTTGCAGTATCCTTCCCCCAAGAGTGGGGAGGGAATGGGGATTTTGCAGTATCCTTCCCCCAAGAGTGGGAAGGGAATGGGGATTTTGCAGTATCATTCCCCCAAGAGTGGGGAGGGAATGGGGATTTTGCAGTATCCTTCCCCTGCCACGCCCACCACAGAACCGGTACAGCAACAGAACCGGTAGCAACAAAAAAAAAAATTTCACCACTGGCAGGAATTTCCCATTTTGGTAACTTCATGACTAATGGAGTTCAACTTCCAGAATTCCTCAGCCAGCATGGGGAATTCTGGGAATTGAGGTCCATGTGTCTTTAAAAGTTACCACAGTTGAACAAACATGGTTTGACAAAAGTGGAGGGAGCAGTTGAAAATTGCATTAAATGTTAAATCCTCTCCAAATCTCTCCTACCTAGAAATGCCTTTCTTCGGCCTCTCCCGTTCAGGCTCTTACCTCTGAAGGAGAGAAAAACGCATTCAGCACCTCTGAAAAAAAACCCTCTCTGTTTTTCTTACCCTCCCTTCTTTTTTTCTTTGCAGACATGGGAGGAGGAGAGCCTACAATTTCAGGAGGAACCTGGTAGCATCTTTTCTGACAGGCACATTTCATTCAAATGCCTAAGCTTTTGTGAGCCCTGGTTCAGGCTTTTTAATAACATTCATTATTCGGAAAATCTGCTACCAAGCTCTTCCTGATATTTCATACACACACACGCAATCCCTTTCTTTGCAAACCTTTCTATTATTCAGGTAGATTTTATGGATTTTATTTGGGGGCTGGGGGGAGAGAATAGAAGTTCTGTATCTTTAATTGGCAAAACCCTATGGAGAAAAAAAAATTTCGGACATAGAATGGAAAAGTACAGGTAGTCCTTGACTTGCAACCACAAGTGAGCCCAAAATTTCTGTTGCTAAGCGAAACATCTGTTAAGTGAGTTTTGCCCCATTCTACGACTTTACTTGCCAAGATGGATATTCAATGAATGTGGCTTCCCCGTTGACTTTGCTTGTCAGAAAATCACAAAAGGTGATCACATGACCCCAGGACACACTGCAAGCGTCACAAATAGGAGTCAGTTGCCAAGCATCTGAATTTTGATCATGTGACCATTTAGGTGCTGCAACGGTCGTAAGTGTGAAAAACAGTCATAAGTCATTATTTTCAGCACCATTATAACTTTGAACGGTCACTGAATGAACTGTTGTAAGTTGAAGACTATACCTCATCCCTGAAATTCTACTTAATGCTGCTGTTTCAGAGTAGATTTTGGGGTACGGGGGAACATAGAAGGAAAATAGCCTTAGGACACCTGGTTTTTCTTTGCCTTATTTTTTGTAATTTTTTTTCTGCTTGTTCTCCTTAAAAGTGTCAACGCTCTATAAAGTATGAAGAGAGCCCCCCTATAGTGAAGGAAACATGGCAGATAAGAGGAAGCTACAAGGTAAGCTCCGTGGCTGGGCTAGGAGCCTGGTTGTGTAGCAGAAGAGCAGAGTTCACTTAAGACTGGCGCTGAAGAAAGAGACGGGCATAAATTTAGCAAAAGGCAAACAGGATTCTTTCTTTGAATGCCTGGCACAGGATGCTGTATTTTCCAAACGAGTATGGGATGCAATTAGGGAAGAGCGAAAAGAGTTAGGTTTTCTATTGGTGTAGGAAATCACTAAAATGTGGGCAAAGGTGTTGGAATTTGGGAAGAAAGAGAAACAGGCAGCATTTCAAAATTCCGATTGTCTTTCTCTTCCCCTTTCAGGCTTCAGAGAAAGTAATGAATCTTTTAGTTCCAGTGATTGCTTTCAACTAATTTATCTTTTGGGACAAACCCCACCCCCTTCTTGCAGGTGAGATCGATCGGTGTCTCAAAAAAGTATCGGAAGGTGTGGAGCAGTTTGAAGATATCTGGCAGAAGGTGAGGGCTGCTGTCATCTCTCTGCCTGGGTTCTGTCCAAAGTCCTTATTATCACCCATGTAGTTCCTTGTCCTAATTTTATTTTTGGGGACGGGAGAGGAGGGGAGGCGCCTGCTTTTCCTCCTTTTTCCAGTTTGATTTTGCCCTCCACGTCTTCCATGACACTGTCAACTTCAGCCTTGATCACATCTTGGGGTTTCCTCCCCCCACCCCCACCCCCTTCTCTGCTACAGCTCCATAATGCAGCGAATGCCAATCAGAAGGAGAAATATGAAGCCGATCTGAAAAAGGAGATTAAGAAACTCCAGGTAAGAATGAGCCAAGCTTCAGTATTCTTTGACAACCCAATCTCAGGAGATTAGTTATGGGGAATAGCCTGAAATCCAGGGAAAGGCAGATGGGAAGTGCCGTCCCCAAAAGGCTTCCGTTGGATAAGAAGAGGGGATGAGGAGCTTATGAAGTTGCAATGCAGTGTTTGCATTCCTCTGCCGGAGACTGAATCAGGATTCCTCGGTGTGTCAAAGGGTCTTGTGAAGCTCCAAGGAAATCAGGGAATCCAGGCAGTTCAAATGGTTATAAATATTTATTGCAAGCTTAAGTGATGCCTGCAAGAATCTGAACTACAGTATAAAAGAGTCACAGGAATTCAAAGTGGGCCGGACATAGGTCGCTTGTGGACAGGAAGGGATTCATGACCGATGACATGCTTGACCCCTCCCTCGGGCTTAGTTTGGTAATCTATAGGTCTAGATCCGTGATGGCAAACCTATGGCACATGTGCCAGAGATGGCACATAGAGCCCTCTCTGTGGGCATGTGCACCATGGCCAGCTGATATTCTGGATTCCGTCGCACGCACGTGCACCAGACGGTCCAGCATGCCTGCACGCTGGCCAGTTGCTCTCTTCTGGGTTCTAGCATGTGCATGTGTGCCAGCCAACTGGTGTTCGAGACCAGCTGATGTGCCAGAACCCAGAAGAAAGCAGCTGGCTGCCACGGACATGCACACCAGCCAGCTCCTCTCTTCTGGGTTGCGGCGCAATCATGCACTTGCAACCGCTCGTGCTCCAGTTTTGGCACTCAGTGCAGAAAAGCTTAACCATCACTGGCCTAGATGTTTTCAGATTATGCGTTCCAAAATGTCCTTTGACGGTTCCCTCCATTCTCTGCCATCATTATTTAACTCTGAAGTGCTAATAATAAAAAATCAGATAAATAAAGTTCAGGGAAACAGACATTAAAATCATTTTTCACAAAAAACATCTACGTTGGAAGAAGCAGAATTTGAGCGACAAGAGAAAGGAAAAAGTAGCAAGCTATGTTGAGTTGCTGATTGCTTGGCTTGCAACAGACAAAAGTGAAATCCAATAGTTACAGGTAGTCCTTGACTTACAACCATTCATTTACTGATTATTTAAAGTTACAACAGCACTGAAAAAGGTGGCTTAGGACTGGTCCTTGCACGTAAGACCGCTGCAGCATTCCCATGATCACATGATCATGAAAATTTGGACGCTTGGCAACCAGCATGTATGTCCAGGGTCATATGATTGCTATTTGAAATCTTCCCTGTAAACTTCCAATAGGCCAAATCAATGGGGGAAGCTGCATTCACTTAACAACCATGTGATTCACTTGCAGCGATTTGCTTAACCACGACACAAAAGATTGCAAAATAGAGTATGACTCATTTAACAACTGCCTCGCTTAGCTGTTAGCTAGAAATTCTGTCCCAGTTGTGGTCATAGGTTACAAGTAGTCCTCGACTTACCACAGTTCATTTAATGACTGTTCTGAGTTACAACAGCACCGAAAAAGAAGTGATTTATGACCGTTGCAGCCTCCCTATGGTGACATGATCAAAATTCAGACGCTTGGCAACTGACTCACCTTTATGACGGTCGCAGTGTCTTGGTGTCATGTGATCACCTTTTGCAACCTTCTGGCAAGCAAAGTCAGTGGGGAAGCCAGGTTCACTTCACAACCGTGCTAGTAACTCAATTGCAATGATTCACTTAACAACTGTGGCAAGAAAGGTAATAAAATGGGGCAAAATTCAATTAACAAGTATCTTGCTTAGCGACATAAATTGTGGGGTCAATCGTAAGTTGAGGATTGTCTGTACCTGTACAGCAGAGGGGTATAGAAATGAGTCCATACTCATTCTTTATGTTTGACCATTTCTGTACTCACAGGCTTTCCCTAACCTGAAGGCACACAGAAGGGTTGAATTTTGTATAATTACTAACATCATTGGCTGGCTGTGGATTATGGAATTTGAATTTGATGTCTAAAAAGCATTAAGTTGGTATTGACTATTCTAAAAAGTTAAACTGTTATGGGTGTTACTCTAGGATTAGTCTCTGCTGTAAAGATCTAGTGATAAAGGGAACAGAATTTGATCATGGAACTACTTTTCTCTTTCTGCAGAGATTGAGGGACCAGATCAAGACATGGGTTGCATCCAATGAGATTAAAGACAAAAGGCAGCTAATAGACAACCGGAAACTCATTGAGACGGTAAAAATTCAAACCGAGAGAAAAGAATCTACTAGCTATTATGTGTCAGTGCTGAGCAAAAATTCAGGTGAAATGGATGTTTTTCAAGGAAACTCTGTGGTTTTGGAGGACTATAAATGAACCAGGTTTAATTTTGTCCAGTTATAGGTTTAGTTCTTACCAGCTTTTGCATTTAAGATTTCTTGATATTTTTATGCTTAGCTCCTCCTTAACAGTGTTGCCATTGGCTGCTAGCAATGTGACCTCATAAAGGTGAGCCACCTGGCCATCTCACTTATTACTGAAGTGGAGTAAGTGATAGAAAAGGGGTTCTGTGGGGAGCCCAGGACCTTTTTCCACACATCTTCCTTAGAGTGACAACATGGGATAGACGGTAAGACCTCGTTAGTTTAAGGGTTTAACTGGTAGTGCTTGTGGAAGGTCTTCTAAACTTTGAGAGCGGAGGCTTCGAAATAAGAGACTTTGCAAGGATTACGCTGTATTTCCTAGGCAACCTGAATCAGTAGACATTTGATATGTTTTCTTTTTTTTCCTGAGGTGGGCGGGGGAAGAGCACTCTTACAAACTTCCCTGTCATATTTTTCTAGTGTCAAATCTAAGCACTGTAATTAAAAAGGACTGATGGTGATCATCAGTATCTGTTTGCGGGGACAAAAATTTAAAAGCCACGGTGGCACAGTGGTTAGAGTGCAGTACTGCAGGTTACTTCTGTTGACCACCAGCTGCCAGAGGTTTGGCAGTTCGAATCTCAGGTTGACTCAACCTTCCATCCTTCCATGGTTGGTAAAATGAGGACCCAGATTGTTGGTGGGCAATATGCTGACTCTGTAAACTGCTTAGAGAAGGCTGGAAAGCACTATGAAGGGGTATATAAATCTAAGTGCTATTGCTATTTGCTGCATCGTTCATGATTCGGGATTGTTCTCTATGTTATATGGCTCCAGTGGTGGGTTGGCAATTTTTCTACTACCGGTTCGGGCACGCTCCTACCCATGCAACGCTTCTGCGCATGTACAGAGGTGGGGGGCAGAGCCTCTCACCAAGCCTACTATCGGTTCGCCCAATCCAGGCCGAACCAGGAGCAACCCACCTCTGCATGGCTCCATGTGACATTGCTTTGGGTATTTATGGACAGTACTCATTTTGTGACTGAAAATGTCTTTTTGTGCCTCACTTATGTATATATAGCCATCAGTGTCAGTATTAATTAAAAGCAGTTAAATATTAAAATATTGATTAAAAAAAGCATTTGAATTAGACATCCACACCCTGTTGGGGAACCATTTCAGATATATTTCCTTTCCTAAATGGAGAAGCAGAAAGACTACGAGCAACAAAAAAACTATAGGAACAGGAGTGACCTCTGACTTCCTGCTGATTTTCTCATTGAATTTCTTTGTGGGAATTTTGTGGGGATAATCAGAAATCTTCCTTTCTTCTCTCCTGGGTGACAGAAAGAGCAAGGGATTGCAAGACTGGCTGGGAAACTCTCATGAAGCATTAAAAAAATATAGATCATTTGAGTGCAGGAGCAGCCAGTAGCACTGAAGCAGCTACAGTTTCCCCAAATTTCAAGGTCCTGGGTCCCAGATTTTGGATACGTTCTATAAATTAGCCCATTTGAGGTACTTAATTGTTGCCATATGATGCATCGTTTTGCCCAATTAGGGGGCATGACAATGAGAATATTAGTAGCATCTAGATGGGCCTGGCAAAACCATTCTTTTGATACTTTCAGCTAGGGAAAAAATCAGTCCCACTATAGTAGCAGCACCATGTTAATGAGATTCACTAGTTTGGGTTGGCCTGCTTATTTGAATAACTCAGCCTTGTAGACAAAACAAGCTTATGAATTTTGTTAAGGAAGTTACCACAACAGTTCAGGAGCCAGGATTTCTGGATAGGAAGAAATAGAGTGAGTCCTTATGTTTAGGGGACTAAGATTCTGAATTCAAGGAAAGGCAGTAGAATTTACCTCTGGACAAGATTCCTCAGCAGGATTCCCTTCTGGTTTTTTTGGAGCCAACTTTCATCACTTCCAAGCAATATCAAGTTAAGGATGGTTTTGAAACTTAACCTACAAGTGGCAATCAAATAGATCGAAAGCGAATTTAAGATGCAGATAAAAGCCATTTAAATGGTCTGAGATTTCCCTCTTGTTTTAATCTGCTCTGCAATCGTTCTAATTTCTACTTCTCCTAAGCTGGTTAGGAATTTCTCCAACTGATGGGAGTCTGCAGAAATCCGCATCCAATTAATCCTCTGTCCCTCCCCACAACCCAACATTTCTTCCCACCAGTTCAGTGATTTTCAAGCAACCAGACTGGTCACCATGAGGGAGGGAAGCTGTTCAGTTGTAAAAGAGAAAACGAAAGGATAGCTTAATAATATCTTGGTGGCTTAAACTTTCCCGAGGATGTAGAATTTATGGGAGATGCAATGAGATGCAACAACCACCTCAGACTCCAGATTTCATTCTGCAGATTCATTCATTCTGTCTTTGTGGTGACTTTGCTTATCCTGAAGCAGAGCCAGAAGTTAGTTGTGATAGGAGAAAATATCTGTCGGTCAGGATTGAACTGCGGGGTCCTAAAGTGCTCTCTGAGCTCGGTTGTTTGCTTGTTTACAGATGTTTCAGTACCCAAGTATAGTAGGTAACAACGGTGTTGATGTTGCCTAGATGGGCAATGAAATGTCTGCAGGCAAATAACCAAGTTCAAAGAGCACCAAAGAGTCCAATATAAATTAATTGGTTCTGCTGCCCAGTACAAACAGTGGCGTTGTAAATGTTCACACAACTTCTGAAAATTTGAGAGTGGTGGAGATATTTACATATGGAGGAGCCCTATGATTTGACCATAAGCATTTGGGGGGGGGGGGGTTCCCACCCTTCTTTCAGACCAAAAATGGTGGTTGAAGTTATGTTCATCAGAGCACTTCATCTTTATTTATTTTTTATTTTAGTTTATTGCAGTGTAGGCATGCATTTCAAATGATCGAATGCTGGAAAATGCCTTCTAGGAGCTGGATTCTGAGCCCTCCTGGGAACTGTTTCCTGCTTTGCATTAACTCACAGAGACTTTGTAATCTCTCTTTCCAGCAAATGGAGCGGTTCAAGGTAGTGGAACGTGAGACCAAGACAAAAGCCTACTCCAAAGAGGGGCTGGGCCTGGCCCAGAAAGTGGACCCAGCCCAGAAGGAGAAAGAGGAAGTTGGGCAGTGGCTGACGGTGAGAACTAGGGAATGTTGGCTGGATTGGATGGCAAAGCAGCTTCTGGAGAAAGCGAGGAGCAGAACTCATTTTCCCCAACCAAGATTTTTCCATCTTAGAAATTACTTATGTGACTTATCAGAAGTTACTAGGTAGGGTAAAGAGCATCCTTTTTTTGTGGTGGTTGATGGCCTTAAGGCAGGGGTGTCCAAACTTGGGAACTTTAAGACTTGTGGACTTCAACTTCCAGAATTCCCCATCCCTATGCTGGCTGAGGGATTCTGGGAGTTGAAGTCCACAAGTCTTAAAGTTCCCAAGTTTGGACACTCCTGCCTTAAGGTCTAAAAGAGCCCTTTCCCTCATCCCATCCTCCAAGGTTAAAGAACGAAGCAAGAATTTTTGTCTTCCAAGAAGGAGACTCTTGTGGATACTTAGGGTTGTTCAGTGGCAAAAAGTCTCATGACAACCTGAAAAGAAATTCACTTGCTTGAATAAGGGAGAAGTTCTGGTGATGATGACCCTTGGCTAAATAGACAGTTGCACAATGAGAAGAATGCAGCCATAGCTTTGAACTCATTGAATGCAGAACAGAGGTTGGAGCTGGCTATAGAATCATAAGGTTGGGAAGGACCTTAGAGGGAGGCCAGAGGCAGTTTTCTTCAACTCAATTCACAGAGTTGTCAGTAACCAGTGTAGGTTGGGGGAGGGGTCTCTAACCTTTGCAACTTTAAGTCTGAAGGACTTCAGCTCCCAAAATTCTGAAGTCCTTCAGACTTAAAGTTGCAAAGGTTGGAGACCCCTGGTTTGGGGGACAGATTTAGGATGCCATGCTGTTGGAAAATGGCAGTTTGTTAACAGAGGTTGTGTGTCTCCCATCTCTTGGCCCATTGGTTTTTATTTTAACTAAAGTTTTATTTACATTTGTATTAATACTATAAAATACAGAAATACAAAAATAAAATAGCAGGAAAAATAAGGGAAGGGAAAAGGAAAAGTATGGGGAAAAATTTAAAAATGGTGTTGACTTCCAACTTCCTTCGCTACAGTAGACTAAAATAATTGATTTTTTTACTTTTAGATAATACGGTAAACTAGCCATTTCTATAACAACAAAATCTAATCAGTACATACCTAATCAGTAAAACCCAAAGTCAATGTTTCATTTTTTTCTCCCCACCTGGAGCACAAAGTCCAGAAGCGGTTTCCAAACAGAAAGAAAAGTAGTTGTGTCTTTAATCAAAGCAGTCAGTTTGGCCATCACTGCTAACTCCCACCAACTGGCTGCCTGTGGCTTTCTGGGTGCGCTTCAAGATATTAGTGACCACCTTTAAAGCGTTCCATGGCAAGGGACCTGGTTACCTGCAAGACCGCCTCCTGCTGCCAAATACCTCCCACCGACCAGTTCGCTCCCACAGAGAGGGCCTCCTCAGGGTGCCATCGGCCAGACAATGTCAACTGGCGACCCCTAGGGGGAGAGCCTTCTCTGTGGCAGCCCCCGCCCTCTGGAATGACCTACCCCCTGAACTACATACCATCACAGACCTACGTCTCTTCCGTTGGGCCCTGAAGACACATTTATTTCGTGCTGCCGGCCTCTCATAGTTTTTAATTGATTTTAGTATGGGGTTTTAACTGCAGGCCAATACATTTAATACATTTTAATATATTATTTTAGCTTTGTACTACCTATTTTTTACTATGGCTGTGCACCGCCCTGAGTCCCGGAAGGGAGAAGGGCGGTATATAAATTGAATTGAATTGAATTGTGGGGCCTCACCTATTTTTTATATTAACAAAGGGGAAAAAAGACATTGCTTCGATTAGGAAAGGTAATGATTTGAATTGCAACTTGGCCTGATTTTTCAATAGCAAAGAAGCAGTTTACAAGGGCTGGTTTCTGTTCAGTCTTAAAAATTGGGGAAAGTTGAAACATTTGGCTGTGAAAGTGGCGTCTTACAGTATTTAACTTTGTATTGGGCGTTTTAGTGTGCTCCGGACAAATGATAGCGCCAGTTAAACACAAGCTTGTGCAAATCCTTCCACAAATGCAGGAAAAACAAGCTAGAGTGGCATTTGTATACAGCTTTTGTGCACATATGTGCACAATTACTCCTTTATTTACATATCGCACAACTCAATCATGAACCTAAATGGCTTACCGAACTTAATGGAGCAGAAGAAATAAAAGTAGAGTCAGAAATGCAACAAGGACTAATAATGACAAAATTAATATTGGACCCTTCTGGGTATAGATAATGGAAAGAGGCTGGTTAGGAAGAGCTGCAAGATCCATTGGCCAAATGGTTGTTTATGGCTCTGAGATCCTGGCATTGCCAAGCTAATTAATGCACGGAGCTTGTTAAGAATACCATCACAAACAACTGGCTGCTTTTAGTAATACCTAATACCTTCCCACTGGGTGAGAAGCTGGCTGCTTTTAGTAGTACCTAATTGTTACCATCTGTGCTTGCTTCATTATATATTTAAAGGAGAAAGAGAAACACTGAGATTAGGAGGAAATTAAATGAAGAAAACAGAGAAAGCACTCCCTCCCCCCACATATATACTGTACATGTAACCAGAAATGGTAGAAAACAATAGAGCAGAAAATAAGAAATCTGTTGCTGGCATTCAGAGCAGCCCAGTGCCCTGCAGAAGCCTCATCAGGAAACAGCCTCTGCCATTCAAGATAGCATTTCATCAGATCTATGGACTGAGGCCCAGGAAATGTTATTCTTAAAATAAATCGGATGGTCTTTTTAAGGAGAGCCACCAGAGACACTTCTATTGTACAAATGTCTGCTCTATGCTACCCAGCAAATGATACTAATAAAACACTTTTTAGAAAATAGACCACAGGCAGGAAGTTAGTACAATTGTAATTCTGAAGAAAGTGAAACTTCCAGCCGGCACACAAGGTGTTACCCCATATGCCC
The DNA here is from genome assembly GCA_039707465.1 of Rhabdophis nuchalis. Taxonomy (NCBI): domain Eukaryota; kingdom Metazoa; phylum Chordata; class Lepidosauria; order Squamata; family Natricidae; genus Rhabdophis; species Rhabdophis nuchalis. Next base: position 153,858,176 of record CM077647.1, on the reverse strand, counting down.
TCAATTCTTCACATATCTCCCAGAATTTCTGGGGCTTTCCATTTGGAAATCCCGGGCTGTAGATTAATTATTATTTTTTACCCATTAGGTGGTCGGCAGTGATCTGCTTCATTAACAAGCCTAGTTAGGTCCTTTTTCCTGCATAGCTAAGTAACCTTGTCAGGAATGGTGTAGGGTCTCTTGCTTGGGGGGGGGGGGGGGTTGGACTAGATGACCTACAAGGTCCCTTCTAACTCTTGTTAATCTGTAATCTGAGTAATGATCTGTCTGTCTGTTTCCTCTCTCCTCCCTCCCTCCCAGAATACAATAGACACCTTGAACATGCAGGTGGATCAGTTTGAGAGCGAAGTGGAGTCTCTCTCGGTCCAGACGCGCAAGAAGAAAGGAGACAAGGATGTGAGTTGATGAAATGGCTCTTTAGAAGCTTGGGCCTACAGTGCATTGGGGATTAATGAATGGAGCTCAGTGTGGAAAATCCAGGCATTAGAGGGTTTGTGAAATACTTTATTGATTAGATCCGACCCTTCTTTTCATTCAGGAGCTTAATGCAGTGTACTGGGTACTTCTTATTCCCCCCCCACAAGAACTGCCCTGTGAGGTGAGCTGGGCTGAAGAGAGGGAGAGTAAATGGCTCAGGGTACTCCAAGGAATTTCCATGGCTGAGGATGGATTAGAAACTGGTTCTCCTTGGAATCATTCCAATATCGGAGACAGGTGAACCGAAGGGGTGAATTGGCAGTCAATTTTCATTGCAAGTGGATAGCCTAAGTTTCATGTCTGAGTTAGACTTAGCATTTCAGAAAGTAGCATATCCGAAATTGGCAGTTATTTCAGAGGCATGTTTTACCTGTCTTTTCTTTTTCCCCCCCAATAAGCTGAGCAGTCAATAACATTTTTAGAGACTTTTTTTAGCATTGTGCTCTCCGAAGATTGGAGAGACAGGATTCCCCCTTCCAGGAGTTTTGCGGCACCAACACATTTGGAGGTCAGGAAATGGTGCATTATAAAATGTGCACGTCCACATCCCAACCCAAAGACTAGGAATTCACTAAGTCAGAACCCAACAAGCCCCCCTTATGGCTCAGCCCAGTGCTTCTTCTCAACCATGGCAACTTTTAAAGAGGTGTGGACTTCAACTCCCAGAATTCCCAGCCTGCATTTTAAAAGTTGCCAAGGTCGAGAAACACTGGCTTAGCTTGTGATCCAACCTGTCCTTCCCACGGGAAACAGAAGCAAGACCGGATCGAGGGCCTGAAGCGGCACATTGAGAAGCATCGGTACCACATCCGGATGCTGGAGACAATCCTGCGCATGCTGGACAACGACTCCATCAACGTGGACTCTATCCGCAAAATCAAGGATGATGTGGAGTATTATGTAGATTCTTCGCAGGACCCCGATTTTGAGGAGAATGAGTTTCTCTATGATGACCTCGACTTAGAAGACATTCGTAAGTGTTACCTCCGGGCAGACAGTCATGGGGGAGATGACAGTTGAAGTGGTTGCAATAAAATTACTATAGTTTCCCTCCCCATTAAAACTCAGGACCTTCAGAGCCCCTTATATTTTTCTCTTTCAATGTTCCCGGCAGATTCTCTTTTGCTTCTTGAACTACAGTCATGATTATACAGTCTCATTTAACAAGTGCATTCCATTCCAACAGTTGTTAAGCAAAATGGTCACTAGGTGAACACAGAGGGAGGGAGATGTACAGTGTCCTGTGTCCAACCATTTCTCCCCCCCCCCTTTTCCCCCCCCTCCTCTTTACCGAATGGAGAGATTGCTTAAACAAGTGATTTCTTGAACTGCCTTTCTCCCCAACCCAGTGTTTCCTAAAACATGCTAACTGCAAGTTAACCAGGCTCAGTTCTGTGACCTTAATTATGTGACTGTATTTTTTGGAGTATAAGACACACTGAAGCACACCAAGGTTTTGAAGAGGCAATCTTTTTTTAAAAAGTAGGTAGGTAGATAGAGGGGGAGAGAGAGAAATACAGTAGGTAGGTAGGTAGGTAGGGAGAGAGAGAGTAGGTAGGTAGGTAGATAGAGGGGGGGAAGAAATACAGAAGGGAGGGAGGGAGAGAGAGTAGGTAGGTAGGTAGATGTTTCCAGGTGTACTTATCCATGTGCTGGAAAAGGAAATTGCTGACAACCTGCAGCACCTAACTTTGTTCCTGCTGGCACAGCATTTGGGCCACGTAATTCTCATCAATCAGTTAAAGAGCTTTCCAAAAGGGGAAAAAACCCTTTTTGCACTCTGCAAACCTCTCCAAAACTGCCCGTTTTTCATGAAAACAGGCTGTTTTTTTGTCACAAAATGCATGCCTAGCCTTATGGAGGCTTATAGAGTGCTGCTGGGGGGTGGGGTAGGGAGGGGCAAAAAATAGCCCAGTTTTTTTGCTTATTTCTGCTCTCCCCAGCCCCCAGGAGGTCTCTGAAAGCCTCCATAAGGCTATGCACAGCCATTTTGGTGAAGGGGTGGGGCTTCAGGAGGCAAAAAATGCTGTATTTTATGTATAAGACGCACCCAGATTTTCAGCCTCTTTTTAGAGGAAAAAAGGTGCATCTTATACTCCAAAATATACGGTAGCTGCTTGGAATCTGAAACTGACCCAACTCTTAAATCAGTTTTACGCTGGCTTTCGTTGCCAGATACACACACTGGGAAAATGTATTTTTAATACTGTTTATTACCATTGTACTTGCAAATAGTCACCAACTAAGGCAGTTGCAAAACAAGGCATAGCTGTAATTTTTACTTATTTTTCCTCCAAGAAAAAACGATGGGATTTTCTTTAAACAAAAAATAGGTTTTTGCTATTGGTTCTCCTTTTATTTTTTTGTAGAGGTAGTCCTCAACTTACGACCACAATTGAGCCGAAAATTTCTCTGGCTCAGAGAAAGTTGTTAAGTGAGCTTTGTCCCATTTTATGACCTTTCCTGCCACTGTTGTTAAGTGAATCACTGCAGTTGTTAGGTTAGTAACAGGGCTATTAGGTGAATCTGGCTTCCCCATTAACTTTGCTTATCAGAAGGTCACAAAAGTTGATCACATGATCCCTGGACACTGCAACCATCATAAATATGAACTGAATTTTGATCATGCGACCATGGGGGATACTGCAAGAGTTGTAAGCGTGAAAAACGGTCATAAGTCACTTTTTTCGATGCCGTTAAATGGTCACTAAACGAATGGTTGTAAATTGAGGACTACCTGTGTAAGAGTGTGACCAGAAAAGCTTTTGCGTAAGATATTGGTTAGCCTGTAAGGTGTAAAAAGATTGTTACATTTTACAAAATCAACCGTGGTTCTTGCACTTAAACATCTAGATCAGTGCTTCTCAACCTTGGACTTTAAAGCTGGCTGTGGGATTCTGGGAGTTGAAATCCACAGGACTTAAAGTCGCCAAGTTTGAGAAACTCTGATCTAGAACATTGGCCCCCAACCTTTTGGGCACTAGGGATCGGTTCCATGGAGAACAGTTTTTCCACGGACTGGAGTGGGGGGCATGATTTCATGCTGCCAGCATCCCACAGAGTGGGCTTTGCCTGGCCCGGTTTCTGGTATGCGAGGGTCCAGTGCCAGTCCAGGGACTGGGGTTTGGGGACCTCTGATCTCGAATTCAAATAGACTAAGGTAAGTTTTCTGTGTTTGCCTTAACTGGCCATAATGTTTCTGCCTGACTGCATAAACGCCTCTCTTCATCTTCTCTTGCTCTTGGTCTTCCAGCACAGGCACTGGTAGCCACTTCCCCACCCAGCCATAGCCACATGGAAGATGAGATGTTCAACCAGTCCAGCAGCACACCCACCTCGACCACATCCAGCTCCCCAATCCCACCCAGCCCTGCAAACTGCACAACGGTAAGGAGGGTCCTTGGTGAAGATGCTGAGGGAACATCCGTGGGTCCGTGGGAATGAAGCATTCATGCATGAACTCTGATGAGGGCTCCATGAGGTCAGCTTCCATGTTTACCTGCAGGAGAAATCTTTTCTTGTGATAATGCTCAATTAGATGCCTTTGAGCTGCACTCGGGGCCCGCTAGCTGCATCCACCAGGTCCACACAGCAAGGTTACAGATGTGCTTTGCCATTGCCGCCTTCTGGGGGGATGCCTGTCTGCTTAACTAGTCTACAAAGGCCCAGACAATCTCCCCTCCAAATATGAAGCAGGGCTGAACTGGCTTCTCATCTTAGAGAGTTGGTTAGATGCTGCTTTGTGCTGAGGTACTTAACCTTCCATTTTCCTTTTTAGGAGAACTCTGAAGATGATAAGAAACGAGGACGGTCAACAGACAGTGAAGTCAGCCAAGTGAGTTTGAAGCTCGGAGTTCTTAACTTTGTAATGAAGATGGTGGGAGAGGCTGGAAATAGTCAAGTTTTGATTAGGGGGAAGGACATTAGAAGTCTCTTGGGGAGGAAAAAGTTTTGGGACTTGTTAGTTAGAACTAACGGAGCTTCATTGCTCCCGATTCGGTACAATCTAGTTTTAGTGACTTCAGCCACTTCCCGAATTACCCCAGAGAAATTGCTTTGAGAAATCCATCCACTTCAGATCTCTTTGCATGCAGAAATACTGCCTGTTGAGGCACCGTTTCTCTCTTGGGCTTCCTTGCACCTGCTTCTACAAGCAAGGCAACATTAACGTGGGAATGTATTTCACTCAACCAATTCCATGTATGAATTTCAAAGATAGGTAGCTCTGTACTTCAGTAAGACTGAAATGCTTCATTTGGCTATTTATGAGAAAGGACAAGGGTATCAGAATTTGGAAATCGCTACAGTTTTGTCTTTGTGATGGGGGGGGGGGGGAATTTGCAATCTTATTTGTTTTTTTCTGGTCGTCCTCATCAACCACAGTTGAGGCTGGCAACTGCATCATAAGCATTATGGTCTTAAAGTGACACATCACATAACTCTGCTCAAGCTACGGCGGCAGTTCTGACTGTGGTTGCCATGTGAATCCCCACAGTCATTAGGCGTGATATGCAACTGGGACTTGCAACATCCTGCTGTCTTCCCCACTGGCTTTGCTTGCCACAAGGCCACTGTGAAAATCGTAAATGGCAATCCTAATCTTGGGACACTGCATGCTGGTCACCAAGAAACACCCCCCCCCCCCCAAAATACAAAAAACAATTATGATACTTTAAATCTATTTTCTTTTTCAATATTTTACTTATTAGAATACGCACATAAAAAATTAAAGGAAAAACAAAGAGAAAAAATAAGAAAATGTCAAAAAAATGGAAATACCTAAGTTGACCGGGCTTATAGATCATCCCTGGTATAGGATCTCCTGCTTGAATAGGGGGTTGGACTAGGAGACCTCCAGGGTCGCCTTCAACTTTGTCATTCTGTTAAGTGGGCATGGGGATACCGCGACAGCCACAGGTTCTAGGATTAGTCATAAACCTACTTGTTCATCACCTCCCTAACGCTGAACAGTTGCCAGACAAGCAGTCGGTAAATGAGGACTACCTGTTAATTGATTTGTTTTTAATCTCTTCCAAGGTGTATTTGGTTTTGAGATAGGAACGGCCTGGAGTCCCTCCCCTTTGGTCAGAGGAAGTGGGGGTTCTTGGGGTAGACGAATGAAAACAAACCTTCCATTCTCTGTTCTGCCTTAGTCCCCGGCAAAGAACGGTTCAAAGGGCCTCCACAACAACCACCACCAGCCTCCTCCCACCATCCCTCCCAGCTACCCGATGGGCGGCAGCTCCAGCACATCGTCCTCCCTGGGCAACGGGCCTGGCTCCAACAGCAATGGGGCCGTCGCTGGCAGCGGGAACGCAAGCAGCAAAGCTAACCCTCCGGCAGGGCACGCATCGACCACCCCAACCCCTTATGCGCAGGCTGTGGCGCCTCCGCCTCCCAGCACCAACGCCTCCCAGCCCCGGCCTCCCAGCACCCAGCAGAACGCCAGCAAGCAGAACGGTGCAACCAGTGAGTTGGCTAGGGACGGGCCCCGGGTCGCAGGGCTGTCTGCTCTTCCGGTTTTTCTGTGCTTTCTGGGGTACAGACCCTGCAGTCACGCTGCAGAACATTCCCGTTTGGGACACGTGGGTGAGCTTTTGCTTATTATACAGGTAGTCCTTGAGTTAAAACCGCAATGGAGCCCAAAATTTATGTTGGAAGGCGAAATGTTTGTTAAGCCAGTTTTGCCCCTTTCTGTGACTTTTCTTGCCACATTAAGTGAGTCGTTGCAGTGGTTAAGTTAGTAATATGGTTGTTAAGTGAATCTGGCCTCCCCATTGACTTTGCTGGTGGTCTCAAAAGGGGGCTCACGTGACTCCTGGATCGTTTCAAGCGTCATAAGTATGAGTTGATGGCCAAGAGTCTGAATTTTGATTGTGTGACCATGGGGATGCTGCAGCAGTCATAAGTGTGAAAAACGGTCATAAGTCACTTTTTTCACTGCCGTTGTCACTCTGGATGGTCACTAAATGAATTCTTATAAGTCGAGGACTACCTGTATAACTTTGCTGTTACTTCCACGGTGAGCTCATTATATGTGGCCCTCAGCTTAACTGTAATTGAGCCCAGAATTAACTGTTGTGGGTCATGCAGTCTTTAGGTGAGACATCCACATGAGCAACTGCAGTCACTAAGTGAATACCACCGTCACTAAGCTAATCCATTTTCCCCACTGGGTTATTTTTTACTGAAAAAAAGGAAATAAACGCTGGAAACCAGCATAAAACGTAAATTGGGTTTCATGTGGCAAACTGACATAAAGATGACCTGGCTGCCAAACCCCCAAAATGCCATCAGGTGACCACAGGCAGGTATATAGTCACTGTAACTCTGAAAACAGGTTATAAAATGCTCTGGGGAGGCCTGTTGTAATTTCAAAAGATTGTTTAGCGGCCAGTCATAAAGCTGAGGACTGCCTGTATGTAGACCAGGGGTGTCAAACTCAAGGCCCAGGGGCTGAATCCAGACTGCGGGGTGCTTAGATCTGGCCCAAAGGGCTGCCCTGGAAACAGCAAAGGACTAGCCCAGGGGACCTCTGCCAGCAAAAACGGTGCATGGGAGGACCATATGCAGCCCTCTGGAGATCCATTTTCACTGGCAGGGGGCTGCAGGAGGCTGTCCCAGCTGAAAATGGAGCTTGAGAACCTGTTTTCATTGGCAGAGTGCTTGGGCCACCACAGGCACCCCTGACATGAGTGACGTCGAGCTGGCCACACCTCCCCTCCCCCCCCCCCTCCCAAGTCAAATACAACCCTGATGTGGCCCTCAATGAAATCGAGTTTGATACCCCTGATGTAGAATATTGTTTTACCAATAGAGGACAATCTTCTGCAGTCCAGCTGTCATCCAGTTCCCGTAAATCCAATCGGGCATGGCAGTCAGTTGAAGTGCAGCTCATCCAGAGGGCAGCCAGTTGTGGAAAAACCTGGCATGGGATAAGCCAGGAATCAAGAGGAGAAAGATGCAGAGCTCTGTGCTAGAGAGACCTTGAGCCTTTCTGTCTCCTGCCAGGTTACAGCTCCGTGGTAGCCGACAGCAGCTCAGATTTGACACTAAGCAGCGGCAACCAGTCATTGCCTAACCAGACAACGTCACACAACCCACCCAGTGCTTCCACGTGAGTATTTTCTTCCCTTTGCTCCTCTTTCCTCCCTCCCTCTCAATATAACTTTTTTCCCTTATAAGCCTGGCAGCTGGACCCCAGTAACTGCCGTCTCACCAGCACCCTCACATGTTTTTTCCAGGTCCAGGTTCAGTTTTAATGTGTTTAAAGTTCTAGGTAGTTCAAGATCTAAATAATTCAAAAGAAAAAATTTATTCCTGCTAACCCTCAGGAACTGAGAAACAGTTTTGAATATCTTGCTACTTTCTTCTTTCCCCTTTGAAAATATTACAAGTAGCCCTCGGTGATGTAACGACCGCCATTGAGCTCAAAATCTCTGTGGGCTAGGTGAGAAATGTGTTAAGTGAGTTTTTGCCCCATTTTACGATTTTTCTTGCCACATGTTAAGTGAATCCCTCCAGTTGTCAAATTAGTAACATGGTTGTTAAGTGAATCCTGCTTCCCCATTGGCTGTCAGGAAGCCGTAAAAGGGGATCACATGACCCCGGGATACCGCAACGGTCATAGATATGAACCGGTTGTCAAGCATTTGAAGGTAAATCTTGTGACCATGGGGATGCTGCAAAGGTCATTAGCATTGAAAAATGATCATGTCACTTTTTTCAGCGCTGATATAACTTTGAACGATTACTGAACAAACTCTTGTAAGTCTATCGCTACCTGTATCTGTGGGGTCCCACTTCCAAACATTCCCATTCTAGATAGGTTTTCAAAAGCAGTTTGTTTTTTTAACAATATCATCCTACAGTTTGGGAATTGCTCCATGTTAGCATAACTGCAGAAAATCTATAGCAGACTGACTGAATAAATAGCCAGTTTCTGCTGGGTTGTTACAGACATTAAGCCAACATGCCAATTATTCCTCAGAAATACAGGATTTTCACTTTCGTGTGATGTTGTAACATGCATACAACCTGGAACATGAATAACTTGGGGAAAAGAAGTAATAGTCTGCTTTTTAAGAAGAGAGTGATTTGGCTTAATGATGATTATTCAGTCTGCTTCCTTTGCAGATCCACGCTAGTGAGGTATAGGTAGTAATTGACTTATGACCGTTTGCTTAGCAACCATCCAAAGTTACAAGAGCACTGAAAAAAGATTTACAATCAGCCCTCTGACCATTGCCTCTCCCCCCGCCCCCACGTTCCCCCCCCCTTCCCCCCCTGATTAAAATTCTAGCACTTGGCAACAGGCGCTTATTTGCAAGAGGTTCAGCATCCTGGGGTTTTGTGATTGCTATTTGCGACCTTCCCAGCCGGCTTCCAACAAGCAAAGTTAAAGATCGGATCCTGCCTCATACATCCTCACGGCCGATTCGCTCCCACAGAGAGGGACTTCTCCGGGTGCCGTCCACTAGACTTTGTCAGCGGGCGACACCCAGGGGAAGGGCTCTCTCTGTGGCGGGCCCAGCCCTCTGGAACGACCTTCCCCCCGACATTAGGACAACCACGGACCTCCGCTCCTTCCGTCTTAAATTAAAAACACATCTTTTCTGTCTGGCCGGCCTAGGATAGTCTCTCTGTCTCTGGGGTTTTATTGGGAATCCTTTTTTAGTTTAGCTTAGTTTTAATGGGGAATTTTAGCACAGGTATAGGTTTAATTTGTTTTTAAAGAAATGTCTGTATATATTTATTGTTTTTTATTCTTCCTGTGCACCGCCCCGAGTCCCTATGGGGAGAGGGAGCGGTTTACAAATATTAAATATTATTATTAAATATTATTAAATATTAAAGAGGGAAGCCAGATTCACTTAATGGCTTCCTGATTCACTTTTAACAACCGGGGCAAAAAAAATAAAAGTTGCAAAATTGGGTGTGCTTAATGGCCGTCTTGGGACTCAGTGACTAAGACGCTGACCTTGTCGATCACAAAGGTCAGCAGTTTGAACCCCTAGCACCACGTAACGGAGTGAATTCCCATTACTTGTTCCTGCTTCTGCCAATCTAGCAGTTCAAAAGCATGTAAAAAATGCAAGTAGAACAAAATAGGAACCACCTTTGGTGGGAAGGTAACAGCGTTCCATGAGCCTTCGGCATTTAGTCATGCCAGCCACATGACCGTGGAGACATCTTTGGACAGTGCTGGCTCTTTGGTTTTGAAACTGAGATGAGCACTGACCCCTAGAATCAGGAACAACTAGCACATATGAGTGAGGAGAACCTTTACCTGTAATGGGCATCTTGCTTAGTAAAGAATATTCCATCCCCGATTGTAATCGTAAGGCAAGGACCACCTCTGATCTGCAGCTGAAGTTATTTCCGTAAAATCTTTAAGGCCTCTTCTGACTCCTTCTCCAAAGAAATGGGGGTCCATCTGCCTCAAGGGACATCTTTGTCTTGCTTCCTTCTGGTAGGAAAGAGCCCAGTGCAGCTCCTCAGCCATCAAGTGTCAACAGTAGCACTGGATCCAGCCTTCTGGTGCCTCTGACTGCCAACCCTCCTGCCTCGCCCACACCCAGCTTCTCCGACAGCAAATCTGCCCAGACGTTGCTCAACGGGCCACCCCAGTTCAGCTCCACGCCTGAGATCAAGGTTAGAAGCCCTCCAGTTCTCTTCTGCCATATTTTTTACCCAACAGATGGTTTCAAAGCATTGCAGTGACTTTCGGGGAAGATGGCTGGGAGAATATTCAGAACCTGAAAATTTTAATCTGGGGCACGCCAAGACTTGTGCTTTCCAACTTGTTAATCACTGGACCAGTGTCAGGGTGGAAAAAAAGTGTTCAGTTGTTTAGATGTCTGAAATAAAACTGGGTACAGCACAAGCTTTCCAAAGAAAGCTTCAGAACAGAGACAGTGACAAAATTAAAGGAATTTAAAACTTTAAATTATGTACGTGTTGGCAGGAAATGAGTTGGTGATGGTTGGCTAGGAAACAGGTTGAGTTTGCGATACACAGCTAGATAAAACTGTCAATTCTATGAGGATTTTTTTGGCTGGGAGTGAAATTGTGAAAAAGCCAGATTTCTTGTCGGGCATCACTAGAAATAAAATTAGATGTTAAGCTGCCAATTTCTTAACTCCCTTTAATAAATCTGTGGTATGATTGTCTATGGAGACAATCTCACTCATCCAGGTCATGGTTGTCCCAAAGATATTTTTTCAAGAGGCAATTGGACTTTCTTATTTCTCTTTGAAGATATTTTCACTTCTCATCCAAAAAGCTTCTTCAGCTCTGATTGGATGGAGTGGAATGGAGGGATTTATACTCCTTGTACACAGCTGGTCATTTGCATTCTTTTAGAAAGTCCTTAAAGCCACCTGGAGGTTTATCCGTGTTCTCAGGCTCACCTGAATGGTGCAAATGGCCAGAGATATAGATAGATGGACAGAGGGGGAGGGATGCAACATCATCTATCTCCGGTCTACAACACAGTCTTTTCAACAGTTCCCAGAATGCTCCACACCCATTTGCACCCACTCAGGTTACTCTGATGACACTGATAAACCTCCAGGTGGCTTTAATGATTCACTAAAAGAATGCAAACAACCAGCTGTTTGCAAGGACTATAAATCTTTCCATTCCCCACCATCCGGTCAGAGCTGAACAACAAAACTCCTCCAAAGAAAAACCAGAAAGTCCAGTTGCCTCTTGAAAAAGCACCTTTGGGACTGGTATGATTGGATTTGAAATGCAATGTTCATCTTTTAGCATAATAGGCTGAAATTGATACCACAATCCTAGAAAAGGGAAAATGACCAAAATAATAGAAGGATTGGAGCAGTTTTCCAAGGAGAAATGTAATAAGTTGTTTTAAACTATAGAGAGGCAAAAGAGAAGTAAGGGAAGACACAGTAGGGATGTATAAAATTCCACAAGAGTTGGGGGGAAATGTTTTTATCCATTTCCCATAATATTAAAGTCTCTTGTCTTTCTGGTGAAGTTGAGTGAAACAGGATAATTTTTTTAAAAGTCAGTGCATGGTGAAATTTAGTGTCACAAAACATAGCTTTAAAAGAAGCTAGATGAAAAGGTGAATGTGAGTGGCTGCTGGCCATGGTACAAAATACATTTCTTTCAAAACCAGGGTCAGAATATTTGGGGGGATTAATTACTGGGGAACGTGGGGATGTTTTCGTTCTAATTGTCCGCTTGAGAACTTCTAAGATAATCTTTGGTTTGCTCTTGTGGACACCGCAAAGGCCTTTGATGTGATTCAGCGTGGCTTTAACTGTTTTAGAACAGAACCACTGGAGCTGATACATGGAGCTGGGTTTGTTCCATGTTCGCCTTTCAGCAGCTCCGTAAGGTTTGTTAACCAGAGAAACAAAAATTGGCTTGAGCTCCCTCACAAACTTTGTTTATTCATTTTTTTAGCAGAGTTCTTAAACATATAACTGTGCCTCCATTCTTCCTTACCTCCTTTCCTTTGGATGTCTCTTTTGCCTTCTAGGCACCTGAACCTCTAAGTTCGTTGAAATCCATGGCTGAGAGGGCAGCGATCAGCTCTAGCATAGAAGACCCTGTGCCATCTCTTCACCTGGCTGAAAGGGGTAAGTAGTGAGAAAGGGGGCATCTCCTCCCTTAAGTTATGAGTCAGAAACAAGGCCAAACCAGTGCAGGATCTGGGTGTCAAAAGCTAGTTCTGCATCAAAAGCCTGTATGTCTGGAGAGCCATGATGGGTGGAAATTATGCAGATCAAAGTCTCTGTCTGTCTGTCTGTCTGTCTGTCTGTCTGTCTCTCTCTCTCTCTCTCTCTCTCTCTGTGTGTGTGTGTGTGTGTGTGTGTGTCTCTGTCTTTCCCTCTTTCTGTGTCTCCCTCTCTACCCCTCCCCTCTCGTATGAGAGAATGAGAAATCTCTTACTGTTGAAATCTGGTAACTTCTGGTAAAGATCAAACTTTTAAATTGCTAGAATGAAGTCACTTTCTTGACTGTCGTTGGCCAAAAATAAGTCATTATCAGTATATGTTTTTGATAGTAGCTGACATACCAACAGATGAGGCGGGCTCTGTGTCTCTCTGGTTTGTTTGTTATCTGCCAAGAGCTTCCTGCTTGAGCATACTGGTTTCACACGTAGGCACTCCAACTCAAAACCTATTCAGGGTCCTCCAAGTAGTATAGGGGAGGGAGGTGGATCCTTCAGGCATATCCTCCTTTAATGTTATTCCTGGCTCGATGGTCTTCTTCCTCCATCTTTTAATTCGATTTTGTTTTTGTTCTTAAACGCAGTTAAAAATTGCCAAATTACACACACACTGAAAAATCGCACTGCCTACATGTAGAATGAAGCCCCATTGGATGGATGGATGGATGGATGAATTTAAAATATTAAAATTAATAAGAATTGGGTACAAAATTAGAAAACCAATAGCAAGAGTGGCACATTGATGGCATCTTCCCAATTAGTCCGCCACTCCTTTCAAGCATAGAGCACCCCCATCAAGACCCCGAGTTAACTAGCAGAACAATGTTTTAATGGTCCTGTAGAAGGCAGAAGGGTGGGTACCTCCATAGAAGAAAGAGAGAGGGCTCTTCTCCTAGACCCTCTAGCCGAAACTCCTTGATTGAAGTTCACAGCATGTCCCTTCTGCCAAAATGAGTGGGGCAGCCAATCCCATTAGGCTGAGATGGTTCCTCGGATAACCTGGTCCCATTCATTGCAATTGGATCCTTCTATTCCTAGCAAAGTTAAATATAGCCCTGGCCACCAAAATTTAACTCCTGTGCATAACAGCCAAGGTGGTGCAGTGGTTAGGGTGCAGCACTGCAGGCTACTTCAGCTGACTCCTAGCTGCAGTTCAGCAGTTGGATGCTGATTGGCTCAAGGTTGACTCAGCCTTCCGGGTGGGTTAAAATAAGGACCCAGATTTTGGGGAGAAAATATGCTGACTCTGCAAACCGCTTGGAGAGGGCTGTAAAAGCATTGTGAAGCAGTATATATGTCTAAGTGCTACTGTTATATGCCCCCCCCCCGAGACACTCTCTCTCACACACACACACACACACACACACACACACACACACACACACACACACACACACCTGCCCTAATAAAGCATCAGACCCAATTTCTTCTAATCTTCCCTGTTCCTGAAATCCCAAATGTTTCTTCTTGCTCTGGCCATCCAATATATTGGCAATTCTGGAATCAATAGCTGCCTGCTTTGGAAGGATATCCATCAAAATAAATCTCTTCAGTCCAGGAGTTAGCCCGTGACTTGCCGGCTGCTGTTTTATTTTTTTACCCATTGGATTGTAAGAAACAAAGAGAATATTTGATTTTTTTGTGCACAGTAAAATAAAGAATCTCGGCAAAAGCATGGATCAGGGAAATTAAAGAGAAAGGGATCTGGAAGGGAAAAATGGAGGTCTTCGAAAAAAAGGGGGAGGAAAATGTTCCCTCCCCATCAGCCTTCTCCACCTTGGTGTGTTCCAAAAGGGTTGGCTTACAATTTTCTAAAATTACTCCGAGGTTAGACATCAATAATAAATACACACTGAAGCCTGGTTTATATTTTCACCTATTTTTGCTCTTGTTATTTTTTCCAGGTAAATCTTTCTAGTTGGATCTTGGCAACCTTAAGATGTGTGGACTTCAACTCCTGGAATTTCCTAGCCAGCCTTGAATTCTGGGAGTTTGAAGTCCACGAATCTTCAGGTTGCTTGGTTTGAAAAAGAAAAAATTAGAATTTGGAGAGGAGTAGGAATTGTCAAAATAACTACAACCCTAAGTGTACAATTTCTGAGTGTTTCTTCCTTTTTTTGCTCCAGCTGACATCTTAATTACTAGCACAACATCTCAGCCAGCCTCCAACCAACCCCCCATCCAGCTATCGGAGGTGAACATCCCCCTTTCCCTTGGGGTGTGCCCTCTGGGGCCCGTGCCTCTCATTAAGGAGCAGCTCTACCAACAGGCCATGGAAGAGGCCGCCTGGCACCACATGCCTCACCCTTCTGACTCGGAAAGAATCCGGTAAGGGCGCCATTGGAGTAACAATAGATCATCTCCTCTGAGAAATGGCGGAAGGCTGCAGGGCTAAACTTTGGAGTTCTCCGAAATTTATATAGTCGATGTAGTTTTCAAATTAGTCCAGCATCTTCTCTTAATGATTCCTGAGTATTCAGGTCACCCTTGACTTACAACCACAACCAAGATCAAATTTATGTTGCTAAGCAAGGCGGTTCTTAAGTGAGCTGCACACTTGATTCTATGGCCTTTTTCGCCATGTCTGTTAAACAAAATGCTGCAGTTCTTAAGTAAAACGTGGTCATTAAGCAAATCTGGCTTTCCCCATTGACTTCAATTGCTGGAGCCAGTTGGATGGCGATGGCGATCATATGACCCCAGGACACCTTGGCTTTTGTAAACGTGCAGGTTGCCAAGTGCCCAAGTTTTGATCCCATGACCTTGGGGGATGGTGGTAAATCACTTTTCCAGTATTGTCGTAGCTTCGAACTGCCATTAAACGAATGGTTGTAAGTCAAGGACTGTCTATAGTGCTAAATCTCTCTTATCAAATGTAGTAAGTAGGTTAAAGGCTATTGACTCAAGAGTGCAGAACCACCAACCTCAAGAGAAACCCTGGAAATGGCTTCCAGAGCCTTTCTTTTAAAAATGGCTGTTTTGATGGACAAAAGGAAGTCCTCAAATACATTGGGGGTGAACACATGAAGAGTAATATCGATAGAAGAGAATATTTGTACCTTGGGGTAGAACTGGGAAGTCCCTGGTGCTTGGTTGGTTGTTTTTTTGCAAACATTTTATTACCAAACTAGGTAGCACCATCAGTAATGGGGGGGGGGGGGGTTGCTCTCATTTTATATTCTGGATACTGGGGCCATCATAAATGTGAGTCAGTTGTCAGGTGTCCAAATGTAAATCACATGAGCATGGGGATGGCTGCAACTGTCATAAGTGTGAAAAAGGATCATGTCACTTTTTTCAGTGCCATTGTAACTTTGAATTATCATTAAGCAAACTGTTGTAAGTCAAGGATTGCCTGAATTCTATTCTTCTTTTGTTTCAAGCTACCTTTTTAACCAGGAGGAGGAGCTTGCTAATTTTGCATAATTCCTGAAATATTAGTTGCTGAGAAAATTGCTCTTGCTTTTTGTTCCCTGCTTTTTGTATTTATGCTTTATATCATTGTTTTTTGTTTTTTTTTTAAATCCTGACTTTGTTGATGGCTTTTCTGGGCAGCAAAAGAGCTAATTTTGGCAGCAATTCAGCTTTAGATGTGTGGGCCAGGAGGTTTGTGAATCCAGAATTGGAACCTTGTCAGGACTTGTTCTTACACTGCCTGGACAAGCCAATGGGAAGGAAAGTCCACCATTACAGCAATCCTGCTTGTGGGGTGTGTAAGCCATCAGGGTTGGCCTTCCAATTACGACCTTGCTCAATCATTCAGTCCTTGGGTCGGGGACTATCTGCCACCCTCTTGCCATCCCTGTCTGCTTCTGATATTGATCCAGCTGCCATGAGCATTCATGCAGCCAGGAGATGCTGATGAGCACATCAGGTAGACAAAACAGATGTAGAGCAAGGCCTGTTGTATCCTGGCTGCCATTAGAAGGCTATGAACATAGCTGCAGAAGCTGCCTTCTAGCCTTTTCCCTGATATTGGCAGAGGGAGAGGTTGCAGATAACATATTAGAGGCAAGGAAAAATGTTGCAGGATCCAATCTGGGTCATTCACTGAGAACAGAGGTTTTGTCTTCCAAGCTTTTGGACTTGTGGGGGAGCCCATCTTCAGAGAACTTTTCTGTGCACTTTAGTGCCTATTGTGTACAGCTTTTCAGATGTGGATTGGGGATCTTGTTGGCTGGCTATCATTGGTTGCTCTTGACTATTGGTTCCTTGTGCTGCAAAGTCTGTCCCCCACCCCCAGCTTCCTAAGTACTTGATAAGCTGGGGTAAATCCCTTGGAATCTGGTGGGTAGTTTCCTCCTCATATGTCCTACAATAGTTAATGGACCCCTGCAGGGAGTCCACTAACCCCTGGATTGCAAGGACTCAAGTGAGCAGTCAGACAAGGCGACCCAAACTCATTTGTAGCCTCACTTTGCAATAGACGAGGATATACGTTCAATTTTGCAGCTACTAAGATTGTTGGACAAGCAGGCACAAAAGCAGCCAGGGAAGTGATTGAAGGCTGGGAAACAGGTACATTGTCAATCAACAGGAGTGCTGATTTACCTCCAACTTACCAAGTACTTAGGAGACAGGGACTTGGCAGCACAAGGAAACAACAGCCAATAATAGCCAGCCTTCCAACACCCTGAATCTACATTTAAAAAGCTACACACAACAGGCACCAATAAATACCACACACAGAACAGCCCAAAGCACACAGAGAAGTTCATGAGTCCCAAAGCTCGGAAGACTAAACCTCTGGTCCCAAAAACTAAACCTCTGGTCCCACTGACCAACCCAGATTGGACCCTGCAACATTATCCTGGGACACGTATATTCGCCTTCATTCGTGAAGGAAAAGTGTGCTGTCAGTTGGACATTGAGGTAAATGAATAGATTGAATGTAGCTAGATTCTGTCTGACCACACTTCTGCTCTGCTTGGCAGATGTTTGTCAAGGCACCAAAAGGAGCAAATTATGGCAGCAATCTTGGCTTTGCTTGTTCCAGTCCCACAAAAATGTGTGTTGCCCCCCCCCCCCCCCCCCCCTTAACTGTCATGATCCAGAATTTGAAACTCCTTCAACTTGCCACAATTCTCATCATGAACACAAAGTGTTCCTCTTTCTTGGGTCACTTCCTAAAACTCAGATGGGCTAGCCTGGTTGGGAAGATTCACTCCTAATGTCTGTGGAGATTCTCAGTCATCCAGGTTGTCCCAAAGGCGCTTTTTCAAGAGGCAGCTGGGCTTTCTACTTTGTCTTTGAAGACGTTTCGTTTCTCAAGAACTGAAGAAGCTTCTTGGATGAGAAGCAAAACGTCTTCAAAGAAAAACCAGAAAGCCCAGTTGGCTCTCAACAAAACACCTTTGGGATTCGCTCCTAAAGTTGTAGATGAGAATTTGGGCCATTGAATAACCTGAGGGAGGGAGTGGAGCCTGAACACCTCAGGATCCAGACTTCAGGTAGCCATCAGTTGAGGAATGATTGAAGTCAAATATTCCTCGGAGTATAAGACACACCTTTTTCCGTTAAAAGAGGGTAAAAAGCTGGGTGCATACACTGAATACAGCATTTTTTGCCTCCCGAAACTCCACCCCCTTCACCAAAATGGCTGTGCAGAGCCTATAGGTGGCTTCCAGAGTGCTCCTGGGGGCTGGGGAGGGCAGAAATGAGCGTAAAACAAGCCGGTTTTTTGCTCGTTTTTGCCCCCAGCCCCCAGGAGCACTCTATAAGCCTCCTAAAAACTAGGCATGCCCTTTGTTTGACAAAAAACAGGTCTGTTTTCGGGAGGCTTGCATGCACATAAACTTTTTTAAAAAAATTTGCCCCTTCAAAATTATACTCCAGTGCGTCTTATACTCCGAAAAATACAGTAGGAGTCTGTATCTTTATGGAGGGGAGAACACACAGAAATCTTGTGTATTCCCGGATTTTCTCGTCATCTTATTTCTGTCTTTTCTGCTCTTGTTCTCCCTTCCCATCCCCATCCCACAGGCAATACCTGCCTCGGAATCCCTGTCCGACTCCTCCATACCACCACCAGATGCCTCCTCCACACTCCGACACGGTGGAATTCTACCAGCGCCTCTCCACAGAGACCCTTTTCTTCATCTTCTACTACCTGGAGGTAACAGACAGCCCCTCCCTCCATCCCCTTTGGTAGTCGGAGAGGGATTGCGCTGCCTCCTCGCTGGGTCATGCCTGAGGACTACTTGGAGCATGGGATGGTCGGCATCTCTCTCTTCAACCTGCAAACCCCAGAGCTCTGATCTGTTCTTCCTCTCTCGCTTCACAGGGTACGAAGGCACAATACCTGGCAGCAAAGGCACTGAAGAAGCAATCGTGGCGCTTCCATACGAAGTACATGATGTGGTTTCAGCGGCACGAGGAACCCAAGACCATCACTGATGAGTTTGAGCAGGTGAGGGTGAAGGTGACGGAAGACGGGCCTGTCGATGCAATTTTACCTGTATTAGGAAGGACTAAGGGACCATTCCTTGTAGGAAGAACGCAACTGAGCATATATGTGTCCATTTTGAGCAGAGCATTTCACACAACATGGCATTTTGTGAGGGGAAACCGAGTTATTCTTTGAGCAATTCTGAAGTCAAGTCAAATGGTTATTTTGTTGTTGTTGTTCATTATATATACAGGTAGTGTTGACTTGAACCCAGAATTACAGTTATAAGTCATGCCAGTCATTAAGCAGGTCACCCTGTGACTACTCCTGACTCTACAGTCTTTTTTTTTAGCGGTCGTTAAACGAACACTGCAGTCATTAGATGAATCCATTGACCACAGTGGGTGCTTTTTTCTTGCTATGTCAAGCAGCCATAAATACGGGAGGTTGCTGAACAATTTAGTGGAGTGGGGGGCATCAAAACTTTGAATCTGGGTGTAGGCCTGGGGAAGTTCGTTGTAAATTTGAATACTCACTGAGCAACCAGTTGTAAGTCAAAGACTATCTGTAAAAATAGTTAAAAAGAAAAGAAACCCAGCTGTATTCAGATTAACATCTGCCATGACCTTGTATTCATTGCAGCAATGCAGGTTTTAGCTACCATACAGGTCTTAAGGGACACTCTTTTTTAGAATAGAATAGAAAAGAATAGAATTCTTTATTGGCCAAGCATGATTGGACACACAAGGAATTTAATTTGGTGCATATGCTCTCAGTGTACATAAAAAGACAAGATACATTCGTCAAGAATCATTAAGAATCAAGGTACAACACTTAATGATGGTCATAAGGTACAAATAAGCAATCAAATCATACTAGGAATACAATATAAATCATAAGGACACAAGCAAAAAACTTATAGACATGCAGTCATAAATGGGAGGAGTTGGGTGATAGGAACAATGAGAAGATTAATAGTAATAGTAATAGTAATGCACACTTAATGAATAGTTTGGCAGTGTTGAGGGAATTATTTGTTTAGCAGAGTAATGGTGTTCGGTGGGGGGGAGAACTGTTTTTGTGTCTAGTTGTCTTGGTGTGCAGTGCTCTATAGCAGGGGTCTCCAACCTTAGCAACTGTAAGCCTGGCGGACTTCAACTCCCAGAATACCCCAGCCAGCTGTGCTGGCTGGGGAATTCTGGGAGTTGAAGTCCGCCAGGCTTAAAGTTGCCAAGGTTGGAGACCCCTGCTCTATAGCATCGTTTTGAGGTAGGAGTTGAAACAATTTATGTCCAGGATGTGAGGGTTAGATTAAAATTTATGTCCAGGATGCAAGGGTTCAGATCAAAATCTGAAATAGGGGTTCAAACAGTAATTCTCCATTCTTCCTTGGTATTGACACCACAAGGATAGGCCATCACTTCCTACTGCTTCCTCCTAAATTGCCAAAGTTGTAAACTTCAAGTAACATTCTGTGAGGCTCTTGCGTGACAAGGAACCAGGCCCACTGAAAGCCATGGGATTTCTGCTTTCACGCGAGTGGGCAGGTATCATTTAGCAACAGAGTCCAGGATTCCTTTAGATTCCTTTTTAAATGTGTTCAGTCAGGCAAGAGGTCACGAATTGTGTTGTGTTTCGTGTTTCTGCTCAGGGCACTTACATCTACTTTGACTACGAGAAATGGGGCCAGCGCAAAAAGGAGGGTTTCACCTTTGAATACCGCTACCTGGAAGACCGGGACCTGCAGTGATGCCCTGGGGCCAGCAAGGGGTGCCAAGTTTTCCTTCCAGAGACAGCTGTGGCGATGTGCTGGGGGCAGCGGCAAAGGAAGACCCACCTACCCCTCACCTCTCTTTTATCTTCCCAAATCACAACCGGGGTGGGAGGGAGCAAGCCGCACGTTTAAAAAAAAATGCATGCAAGTTTTAAAAATGACCGCAGGACGGAGGAGGGGCAGCGGCAGGCTTCTCCTCTGCCTTTTCTTTGCTCTCTTCTGCCTGGGAAGAGGTCAGAAAGGGGGGGGGGGAACACCCTTCCTACGCACCAGGTTTGGGTGCCATAATGGAGATTAAAAGGAAAACAAAAAAAGAATTTGAGAATCCCACCAAAAGAGTGGCTTTCCCCGTTCCCCATTTGTGTGTGTGTGTTCTAAATAAGAACATTTCAGCCCCGTAATTATTGCAGCAAACATGAACACCCCACTTGCCCTTTTGCTAGCCCTCCCCCAATTTTTTTTTTTTTTGGGTGCAAACTCCACCCCGTCTCCCCGTCCCCTTTTGGCTAGATGCCCAATTATGATTTTTGACAATATCAGGTCTCACGAAGCTTTGTGGTGACCGTTCTCTGACCCCTTCGTCCACTCGCCACTGCTGGAAATGGCAAATTGGCAAAAAATAATAATAGGATTTGCAAATTTGGAAGCATCAAGCTCAAGTTACAAAGGCTCCTGGTGACCACGAAAATTCTGGTGGATTGGCACCTGTCAGTTTTTGGCCATAATTTTTGACTTGCTTTTTTTGCAAGTTGTAAGGAGAACCCCTTAAAGGCCATCTACTGTCGCCATGCCCTTAATCCTCCTCATTTGGAAGAGTCCCTTTGTGGACTGTAACGATGACTTTAGGGATTCTACCTTCTCTCCCCCCCCCCCAACGCTGCTTCTCCTTTCCAACCTTCCAAAATGTTGCCACCGTAAATTTGATTAAGAGCTTGTATCTAATCTGCTGCTCCCCCCACAGGAGGACACACACCCCCTCTCCCCAGTAAGACTTGCAATTTATTCCTAATTGGAAAGGGATACATTTGGGAAAACTTTTTTGGGGGTGGGGGGGTGGGACTGATCTCTCTTCTCAACCAGCCCCCTGAACTGGAGCATCCTGCCCACGCCGCTGTTAAGATATTTTTTCGTAAGCCTATTTTCATTTTGGAAAATATTTATGAATAAATAGTTTTATATGAGTATTCTTCTGTTGTACAGGGAAAGGGGGGGGGGGAGAACGGGACACGACCACCAAACCTTGAGGGTGGGAGAAAGGACTCCACAATCTTTTGGGGTATGAGCTGCGAGTGAGAATGACACACAATATATTCAAGCCCTGAAATATCCAAATAGTCCTTGATTAACAAGCACAATTGAGCCCAAAATTTCTGTTGCTAAGCAAGACAATGTTAGGTGAAATTTGCCCCATTTTACGCCCTTTTCTGGCCACTGTTAAGTAAATTGATGCAGTTGTTCAATTAGTAACTGTTAAGTGGCTCCCCCATTGACTTTGCTTGCCAAAAGGTGATCATGTGACCCTGGGACACTGCCACCGTCATAAACATGAATCAGTTGCCAAATGTTTATAATTTCAATCACGTGACCATTGGAATGCTGCAATAGTCATAAGTGTAAAAAGCGGTCATAAGTAACTTTTTTCAGTGAGGTATTCGTGTGCTGGCGATAATGTCACTTTTTCTCTATAAACCCTATTCGGAAGCCTGACGCAAGAACATTTATTTTTATAAGTATGACTAGAAGTAAATTTCCTTGGCCTGCTTTGAGTGAGGCCATTTGCTAGTTTTGTGAGTTTGTAATATTCCAAAATAATATGGCTGACCAGGACAACATCAGCATGGGACTATAGTAAAAAGGGAAATTGTTTTTTTTGGATAATGAAGAAGCAGCCAAATACCCAGCAACATTTGAAGCAAATGGTGGCCACTTATTTCACAACCAATCTTAGAGAATCCTGCAGTAACATGGTCACAAATAATCATCACTTGTTTACAATAAATAGATAGCGTGTTAAGCTTTAAGTCCAGAGTAACAAACCAATCTCATTCTTTAAATGTGCTTTTGTTGGTTCAAGTTATGGACAGTTCAGTCCTGTTTTTGCATAATTTGGCTGATTGGCACATCATAACCTTTCCTATATCACTTAGCCTTCATTACTGTGAAGTGCTCCAGTCTTTCACATCTAAAAAATATAACCTTACAATGCTCTTATTACAAGGATAAAACTTCTGTGTGAGCCAAAATCTTTCTCATTTTTCTAATGGCAGAAGTCCACATACAAAAATGAGCACTGAATTACAACAGTAGGAAAACTGGCAATGCTAATTTTGACAACTAATGATCACATACAAAAAAAAGGAAGAATGACCCCTCACCACCTCCAGGATCTTCCGCCATTCATTCTTGAAGAAGTGTATCCCAGGTTTAGTGCTTTTTGACTAGTATCTTGGTCCATCTCTTAGGGCAGAAAAACTAATATTTCAAGACAGGTGTACATGGCACTGCCTCAGTTCTCCATACTGCCTGAGATGGGTTTGCTGCTGCTACATTTACAATTAAATTCGGAATCATTGACATTGTGCCCACTAAAATATTATTTTCAAGAAGGCTATAAAGAATAAAGCAGGTAAGTTACTGGATCAGGAAATTGTATCCTTTATTAATCCAGCTTTGAGTATTTTTTTTTTCTGGCAGTTCAGAGCAAACAACAAAAATAGATTTATTAATTGCTTGGCTGATTTTCCTGCACAATATTGTGTTCTAGTGAATGATAATTATAATTGAGCAAAAGTCATCCTAGAAGCCATATGACAAGTCATTTTTGGCCTGATTCTGCAGGGTTATGGCCAGAATTTTTTTTATATATAAAGTTTTTTATTTTTTCATTTTCATAACATATAACCACATGTATACCATTACATAGCCAACATCATATTGTATTATTTACATCAATTCAGAATGGATGAGGGGATAAATGGGGAACTCATCAAATTTGCAGACGACACCAAGCTGGCAGGAATAGCCAACACTCCAGAAGATAGGGATCTAGGAATCCTAGTGGACAACCATTTGAATATGAGCCAGCAGTGTGCAGCAGCTGCCAAAAAAGCCAACACAGTTCTAGGCTGCATTAAACGGGTAGAATCTAGATCACGTGAAGTGTTAATGCCACTGTATAGAGCCTTGGTAAGGCCACACTTGGAATACTGCATACAGTTTTGGTCGCCACGATGTAGAAAAGACGTGGAGACTCTGGAAAGAGTGCAGAGAAGAGCAACCAAGATGATTAGGGAACTGGAGACTAAAACATGAAGAACGGCTGCAGGAGCTGGGTATGTCTAGTTTGATGAAGAGAAGGACCAGGGGAGACATGATAGCAGTGTTCCGATATCTCAGAGGGTGCCACAAAGAAGAGGGAGCCAAACTATTCTCCAAGGCACCTGGGGGTAGGACAAGAAGCAATGGGTGGAAACTAATCAAGGAGAGAAGCAACTTAGAACTAAGGAGAAATTTCCTGACAGAACAATTAACCTCTGGAACAGCTTGCCTCCAGAAGTTGTGAATGCCCCAACCCTGGAAGCCTTTAAAAAGATGTTAGATGGCCATTTGTCTGAAATGGTATAAGGTTCCTGCCCACGCAGGGGGTTGGACTAGAAGACCTACAAGGTCCCTTCCAACTCTGCTATTGTATTGTATTGTATTGTATTGTATAGGCTTAAGATACAGAAGGATCTTGACAGACTTGAACATTGGGCACTATCTAACAAAATGAAATTCAATTGTGAAAAAAGTAAGGTTCTAGATTTAGGCAAGAAAAACAAAATGCACAGGTACAGTATAGATGGTACCTTGCTCAATAGTAGCAACTGTGAGAGGGATCTTGGAATCCTAGTGGACAACCATTTAAATATGAGCCAGCAGTGTGCAGCAGCTGCCAAAAAAGCCAACACAGTTCTAGGCTGCATAAACAGAGGGAGAGAATCAAGATCACGTGAAGTGTTAATGCCACTGTATAGTGCCTTGGTAAGGCCACACTTGGAATACTGCATACAGTTTTGGTCGCCACAATGTAGAAAAGACGTGGAGACTCTGGAAAGAGTGCAGAGAAGAGCAACCAAGATGATTAGGGAACTGGAGACTAAAACATGAAGAACGGTTGCAGGAGCTGGGTATATCTAGTTTGATGAAGAGAAGGACCAGGGGAGACATGATAGCAGTGTTCCGATATCTCAGAGGGTGCCACAAAGAAGAGGGAGTCAAACTATTCTCCAAGGCACCTGGGGGCAGGACAAGAAGTAATGGGTGGAAACTAATCAAGGAGAGAAGCAACTTAGAACTAAGGAGAAATTTCCTGACAGTTAGAACAATTAACCTCTGGAACAGCTTGCCTCCAGAAGTTGTGAATGCCCCAACACTGCAAGTCATTAAGAAGAATTTTTTATGGCCAGAAATTCAACGAAGCATTTTGCACTGAACATTTTCAGCTGAAGAACCTGGTTTGACTAACCAGATTCCCTGCTTTACACCCACTCAATTCGACTGTCTTTCACTGCTCTCTGTCTTGCCAGTTGGGGGTTGAACTGTGAGTTGTAGCCACGTTTCCTTTCATCCATTTCCTCCTCTTCTTCCCGGTGTGGACCCATTCCAGATCTCTGGGCAAGAAGAGATTTGGTTCGAGCTTGTTCTGCCTGTTCCCTCTGCAACCTTTCCTGGCGGAGCTGTTCCAGAGAGCATGATGGGGAAGAAGATGGGCACCTAGAAAGGAAAAGGGAAATCAATAGGAAGGAAAGGGAAGAGAGATGGGACCCAGGAAAGTTCATCAATCCATTAAGGGAGGCAAAGATACAGTTTGCCTAAATTCTGTCTCCTCAATAATCAGGTATTTTGGGCTCTCCCAAGTATGCACTGAATTTTAGGAAAGGAATTACAAGTTGTAGGAGCCATGGTGGTGCAATGCTTAGAACACAGTATTACAGGGCTAATTCCACCCACAGCCAGGAGTTCGATCCTGGCAGCGCTTAAGTTTGACTCCGCCTTTCATTCTACCAAGGTCAGTAAAATGAAGATCCAGATTGTTGAGGCCAGTATGTTAATATTTGTAAATTGCTCAGAGATGCTTTAAAGCACTATGTCCGTGATGGCGAACCTATGGCATGTGTGCCACAGGTGGCACACGGAGCCCTCTGAGGGCCCACAAGCCATTGCCCAGCATGTGTGCCTCCTGCTGGCCAGCTGATTTTTGGGTTTACCCTGCAGGCGGGAGACACGTGCATACCTTTCTCTTGCAGTCTGTGCCTTCCCAGATCTCCAGATTCGCAGAGATGTCACGCAGATGTGCAGAGGGGTGGGGTGTATGGGAGGTGCATTACATTATGGGTGTGGGCACCTCAGTGTGCGCAATAGCATGCACATGTGTGCTTTTGTCACTCTAGGAAAAAGTTAGCCATCACTGCACTATGGTATATAGGCGAGGCGTTAGTCCTCGACATATAACTATTCATCTAGTGACCATTTGACATTACAGTGCCAATGAAAAAAGTGACATGATGGTACTACCACCATTGTATCACTTACACCATTGCAGCATCCCCACTTGTTCAAAATTTGGGCGCTTGACAAGGGACGTGCATTTGTGATAGTTGTGCTGTCTCAAAGCCAAATCACCATGTGTAACCTTTCCAGCTAGCCCTGACAAAGTCAATGGGAGAAGCCAGATTCACTTAAAAACTGCAATGATTCGCTTAGCAACTGTGGCCAAAAGGTCATAAAATGCGGTACAACTCACATAACAACTGTCTTGCTTAGCAATGGAAATTTTGGGTTCCATTGTGGTCCTAAGTTGAGGACTACCTGTATAGCTCAGTAGTACAGATCTGGTTTTATATTCCTGGGGCCCGGTTAAAACTAGAAGATAATATTGTCGTGCATAGAATATGAAGTTCTGCAGAATTAGAAGGGCTATTCTTTTAATCAGATTAACTCCAACATGGCTGACACTGTCGTGCACCTTCAGCACATGTGCTATGATCCTATAATAGCTACATATAAGCTGGCTTTATTCCAGGCAAGCAAAAGATGCAACCCAGTTTGCATCCCAATAAAATAGCAGCCTCACAAAGGTAACTTGGCAGCCATATACAAAATCAGACCTAATCCTTAAATACCAGTAGGCCCGCTACCCTACATTCTGCTTTGCAGGGTGATACCTCTTCCAAAAACAGAAACTCCCTCACCGAACAGCCATTTGCTGCTCGATATTGATAATTTTCTTGAGTGCACAACAAAAGGGATACCCACCTAAGTGCTAGGTTTCCTTTGCTTTCATTGTGCTTTGGTTTTCCTTTTTCTTTCTTTTCTTCCTTTTTATTAGAGCACTTCTTCTTGTATAAATGTTTTCCCATCTCAGCCAGCGGGTCCAGCCTTCCTTTAAGTTTCTCATCTTTGGCATTGATTTTGCTATGATCTGGCAACTCCTGGTACCATGGAATGGATGTCTGAGACTCTGCTGCACTTTGGCCCAAATAAGTCAGGATTCCTAGAGCTTTTTCCTTTCGTTCCTGTAAGGGATAAAAAGCCAAGGAAATTAATTGTGCTATCCATCCATCCATCCATCCCACACACACATATTCTAGTGCTCCGGTTATATAATTCTAATCAAAGGAGTATTTCCTTATTCTTTTTCTGTAAAGCAAACTGCTTACTGTGGATTCAATGAACATCCTGGGATCCAATGCAGGATGATTGGGTGATTATCACTTAATAATCACCCTTTTCCTGACAGGTTTTAATTAACCTGTAACCACTAGGAATTATTAACAGTAATCACTAGGCATTACGCTACTGTGGTTTAAAGTACAAGAACATGATTATTTAGGATACGAAAGTTAGCTGAAGTTGTCTGAAAGTTGAATCATGTCAACAGGACTAATATTTTTTTCAGTTTGAGACATTTCAGTGCTCCTCAAGGCAGCTTCATCAATCAGAGCAAGCTAGCTAGGCAGAGTCATTGGAATGTACGAACTCTTGCCACAACTCCAGGGGTTTCCTTTCCAAAATGCGTTGCTATATGTCAATGCAAAAACTCTCAAGCCATCCTGGCAAAGGTGTCTGAAAGTTGAATTCAGTTGCCATGATTCAACCTTCAGACACTTTTATTTATTTTATTAGTTAGACTTATATAACCACTCCCTCTCCCCAAAGGGACCCGGGGCGGTGCACAGGAAATTAAAAAACGCATAAATATCACAAATATAAATAATTACGACCGAATTAAATAAATTATCCCTGAGCTAAAAATTTAAAAACATTAAAACATTAACCCCATCTAAAACCCAATTAAAACAATTTAAGGTACAGACTGTAGGCTAGGTAAATAACTTAGGCCAAACCAGCCTGATGGAACAAGAGAGTCTTTAATTTTTGACGGAAGGAGCGGAGGTCCGTAGTTGTTCTAAGGTTGGGGGGTAGGTCGTTCCAGAGGGTTGGGCCCACCACAGAGAAGGCCCTTCCCCTGGGCGTCGCCCGCTGGCATTGCCTGGCGGACGGCACCCGGAGAAGTCCCTCTCTGTGGGAGCGAATTGGCCGAAGGGATATATGGGGTAGGATGCGATCCCGCAGATAACTAGGTCCCGTACCATGGAGCGCTTTAAAGATGATAATCAACACCTTGAAACGCACCCGAAAGACCATAGGCAGCCAGTGCAGCTCGCGCAGGAGCAGTGTTACATGGGAATACCTAGACGTTCCCAAGATCGCCCACGCAGCTGCATTCTGGACTAGCTGTAGTCTTCGGGTGCACACCAAGGGGAGCCCCATGTAGAGATCATTGCAGTAGTCTAGCCGGGATGTCACAAGCGCATGAGTGACTGTGCGAAGGGCGTCCCGGTCCAATAGGGGACGCAACTGGCGCACCAGGCGTACCTGGTGGAACGCCCCCCTGGCCACGGCCGTCACATGGTCTTGCATAGACAGACGGGTATCCAGGAAGACGCCTAAGTTGCATGCCCGATCCACGGGGGCTAGATGTTCACCCCCTATGGCCAGTGATGGAATCAACTGGTTGTACCGGGACGCCGGAAACCACAGCCACTCAGTCTTGGATGGGTTGAGTTTGAGTCTGTTACTTCCCATCCAGATCCGTATGGCTTCCAGACATCGGGACATCACTTCGACGGCATCTTTTGCCTGGATGACTGGGAGTTTTCATTGACATATTAGCCTGAAGTCGTTTAGATTATCAGGAAGGAATAATGCATTTAGCATTAAAAAAAAAAATCCCTGATAAATCAGGATTTTATTCACCAACAAGCAGATTTATTTAAAAGGTTTGTACCTAAATATTAATACTACTGTCCATACTTTGTTCTCAGAACTCATAAACAGGAGCCTGTCTATCTCAAGGCTTTCAGAGCCCACTTAGGTAAACTAGGGAAAACAGAAATTTGGCAAACTGTATTCCTACTTTTCCACAATTACCTTTTCCTGCTTCTTCTCCTCTTCATATTCTTTGTTGCCACTCTCTTGCAACCCCTGAAAGAGGTTAAGATGACCTGGGGGCTTTTCTGAATCCAAAGAAACAAGGTCTGAGCCACTCTTGCCATCTCCTGACAGACGTGCTTTCTTCCGTAAGAATTCAGTCCGGGCCTAAAATCAAAGGCAGATATTTATCCAAGGCTCACACCTAGGTCAATTTGTCCAAGACAACCTCCTAAATAGTGTGAAAGCCTATTATTTGTGTGTTTCAAGTCAAGAGCAAGTAAGGTGATAATAAAACAAAGCTAACACATTTCGAGCCACAGAGTCTACATTTAATTATTGTATTTAAATAGAATATGGATAAATCAGCTAACCTTTAAATTAGACTATACCAGATCTCCTCAGATAATAGGTACAGTAATACTATCAAGAACACATATAATGGCATTGTTATCTCTGGATACGCAAAAGGCCTTTGATAATGTGAACTGGCAATTTATGATAATGCAATTTCAAATTATGGGATTTGGTGAGGGATTCATAAATATGATCAAAACGACATACAATAACCAATCGGCAAAGGTAATGGTAAATGGTGAGATGACAGGAAAGATAGAGATCACAAAGGGAACTAGACAAGGATGTCCTCTATCACCATTATTATTTATAATGAGACTAGAGATTTTGAATAGAGAAATACGACAAAATAAAGAGGTAAAAGAGATGAGGGTCAAGAAAGAAGAATATAAATTACAAGCATTCACAGATGATTTGGTGTTTATTATGGAAGATCCATAATGGAATGATTATGGAAGGGCCAAAACTAATTGAAATAGTAGAAGAATATTGAGAAGTAGTGGGCTTGAAAATTAATAAAGATAAAACAAAAATTCTAGTGAAACCTACAATTATCATTGATGGGAAGCATAGCAGTAGTAAAGATTAATATACTATCAAGACTGCTATACCTATTCCAAACAATACCGATAAAATTAGAGAAAAAATATTTTGAAAGTATGAACAAAATGGCGGGGAAATATATATGGCGGGGGGGGGGGAAGCAAGAATTAATATATAAATATTGCAAGATGCAAGAGTTCAAGGTGGATTTGGATTATCAAACTGGGAATTATATTATTTATTATTCGAATTTATATTATTCGAATTTATAAGCCGCACCCATCTCGCCACATAGGGACTCGGGGCGGCGCACAGGGGATATAAAATATAAATATACAAAAATAAAACGTTCTTAAAACTAAATTAAATTAACCCACCTTGCGCTAAAACCCATATTAAAACCCCTGAATTAAAACTTTGGTAACTAAAAGCAGTACGGTGTTTGAGTAAGATCATGCCAGGCCGGCTTGTTGGAAGAAGTGCGTTTTTAACCGCTGGCGGAACAGGCGGAGGTCCGAGATGACATGGAGGTCGGGGGGAAGAGTGTTCCAGAGGGTTGGGCCCATCACAGAGAAGGCTCTTCCCCTGGGCGTCGCCAACCGGCATTGCCCGGTTGACGGCACCCGGAGCAGACCCTCTCTGTGAGAGCATATTGGTCGTAAGGACGTATGGGGCAGCAGACGGTCTCGTAGGTAGCTAGGTCCCGTGCCATGGAGCACCTTGAAGATGGTCATCAAAACCTTGTAACGCACCCAGAAGGTCACAGGTAGCCAGTGCAGCTCGCGCAGGAGCAGTGTTATGTGGGATTGCCTTGAAGCACCCATAATCACCCGCGCGGCCGCATTCTGGACCAACTGCAACCTCCAAGTGCATCTCATATTATCAAACAGCGGGATTAGCTTGAATGAAAAAATGGATCTTACTGAGTAATATATGACTATTGACATTGGAAGGTCATGATTTGCAACTAGGTTGGCATGCTTTTTTGTGGTATGGTAAAAGTAAAGCGCGTGGCTATTTTCAAAGACATTATGTAAGGGATAGATTATTAACAATAAGGGAAAGAATGAAAGGGAAACACTATTTAGAAATACCAATGTGGCTTTCAACAATGGAAGCACTGACACATCCAAATATTACTAGTATGAAAAATATCATTAGATACAAAGATATCTTAACAGAAAGGGGGGAACTAAAACAAAAACAAGAATTAGAAATAAGGAATTGATATAGGATGATTTTCATAATTGCAAATACAATCAAGATATGAAAAAGATAAAAGGTTTTATCTTAGGATGTTTGGAGTTGGATAAGATACGTATGGAAACAGAAGAAAAAATAATCAAGAAACTATATAGCTACCTAGTAAGAACTAGATTAGAAGAAATGGTTAAAGATACAATGGTAACTTGGGCAAGGAATTTTGGTCATACAATTGAGTTAGAAAAGTGGCAACAACTATGGAAAAGGAACTATAAATTAACCATGTCAACAACTTACAAAGAAAACTTACACAAAATATTTTATAGATGGCACATGTCACTGGAAAAATTAGCAAACACAAATCAGCGAAATGTTGGACGTGTCAACAAGCAATAGGTTCCTGTTATCGTATGTGGTGGACATGTGCAGAAGCAAGAAAATATTGGACGAAGATAAGAGTATGGTTAAAGAAAATGTTACAACAAGAAATAGAATTTAGACCACAGATATTGTTATTATTTTTATTATCCAAGAGAAATTCAAGAAAGAGGCTACTTATTTTATTATACATGTAACTACATCAGCAAGAATCGCATTTGCCCCAAATTGTAAACTAAATAAGCTACCAACAGATTAAGAGATAATACAAAAATATATTACGAGTGTGCAGAGATGAATAGGTTGACAATGAAAATAAAGGATAAAGAGGAATCTGAGTTCTTCAAGACATGGGGAAGATTTTGTGATTGACTAGATAAAGGAAACTAGTAAAGAAAGTAGGGGGAAGATATAGAACCCAGATGATGCATTATTAAATGAAAAAGAGGGGGAAGAAGGGGAAAACAGAAAAGAAAATATTAAATATATAAATATATATCCAAGAGCGAGAAACAAGGAGAGGGGAAATATAGTTAGGATAGATTAGCAAAGGTAAAGGAATAAAAAATGATATTAAATTATATTTGGGTTTGCGGAAATACCATCCCAAGGAAACATAAACTGAGATCTGAAAGAGACACCTACAATAATAGAAAAGGACGGAAGACAGGAGGAGAGAATGAAAGGAAGACTGGGAAAAGAAGAAAAAAATAAAGAGAGGAGGATGTAAGGAAGAGGAAGAAAAGGGGAGAGGGCAGGGAGGGGAAGAGGAAGAGTAGGAATAGGAGAAAGGGAAGGGAAGAAGGAAGGGGAAGGAGAGGAGAAAGGAAGAAAGTAGAGAAGGGAGGGAGGGAGAAAAGAAAGAGAAAATAAGGTGGTGTTACAACAGGAGGAAGGGATGGTAAACAAAGCAACCAAAACTATGTATTATAATCTACTAAATGAAATAATCAATGTATAAGAATGATAAATGTAAAGAAGAATAACAATTATGTGAAGGTATACTTAAAATGGTATGCAAGAGAATAAAAAATAATGGCAGATCCTTGATTTTGAAGATTTCCCATGTATCTCATAACATTCTCTATGCATCAACAATCACCTTTCCAACGTTTTAATCTCTCACATTGCTCTATTTAATTTCCTTCAAGATAATTGCCTATCATAGTGAGGATAAATTATTCAATTCAGGATATACAAGACTGTGTCAGAAAAGCAAAAGGAAATAATTAATATTAAAAGAATGTTAGGATATAAGTGTGGGAGAAGTCCAGAAAAAGGCACTTTAATACATCATGCAGAGGTTTGCATCTCATTTATTTGTTCCCTCCATATTAACTTGAACCTCAGATTAAAGGAAACTGCAATGGGATCCTCCAACATTTACAATAGTAACAAAAATGGTATGACACTTTGTCACTTTTCTTCTTTCTTCCATTGATCTAATAACAGCAGAAGAAATCCTGAATTCAATCAAATCCCAGATTAAGTAGAATCCATTTTGGCAAAATGGGTCCCTGGGTCCGTTTGGAGAAGGGCGGGGTATAAATTTAATAAAATAAAATAAATAAATAAAGAATTTAGTTCCTCAATTTAAAATCTTTCATTTTTTTAAAAACTGAGGATGTTTCTGTTGTTACAGAATACAGAAAATTGAACAAGATGGCAGGCAGTTTGATTTTGACAACAATGGAATGCCATTGTTGTCAATACCAAACTGCCACCTTGTTCGTTTTTTTTCCTAAGCCTGGATAAAATTCGGGTTTTTTTCTTTAGTAATCCATGCAGGAAGACGAATGCAGGATTGTTCTGTACGCAGAATTCACTAAGTCAGGGGTCTGCAAAGACGGCTCTTTTAAAGACTGGTGGACTTCAACTCCCAGAGTTGAAGTCCAGAGCTATGCTGGCTGGGGAATTCTGGGAGTTGAAGTCCACCAGTCTTAAAAGAGCCGACTTTGCAGACCCCTGCACTAAGTGATAGAATCCAGATAAAATGTTCAGATTCCATATAAACCTTTAGCACTGCACCGCTTTCTGAATAGGAGTTGGGCCCCTGGAAATAATGTTTACCTCACTTCCAAACTAGGGAGTTAAGACTGTCCGTTTGGAAGCACTTTTACGGATTTGATTGGATGCATTTGGAAGCACTTTTATGGATTTGATTAGATGCATGTACTGAAGGATCACGCTAACCCCAAATTCGCTATAAAAAGAAATAAATTTCGACATTTTTCCTTCAGAGGAAAACAAAAACAAAACAGATGGACAGTACCCGCATGCGCAGTAGAACT
Organism: Rhabdophis nuchalis; assembly: GCA_039707465.1. Lineage (NCBI taxonomy): Eukaryota > Metazoa > Chordata > Lepidosauria > Squamata > Natricidae > Rhabdophis > Rhabdophis nuchalis. Next base: position 153,824,580 of record CM077647.1, on the reverse strand, counting down.
ATTGAAGCGACTTGGAATAGAGGTTACGCAATAATTCCTAACTTTTGCGCATGGCCCTTGAAGACTTACTTACCTCCTGTTCAGCTAAGAGGACTCGAGCCTCCCTCTTTTGCCGCTGAACTTCAGCCTCCGCTTCGTCCCGTCGTACGCGAGCCACATTGTCTTTGTTGCGGACGTGCCACGATTTCTTGGGAAGAATATTCATTCCCGCTGCTTATGATAGTCCTAAAATCTCCTCAGACGCCAAAGTCGAGCCCCGCCCCTTTCATCTAGATTCCGCTGCAATATCCGTAGTGAAACTACCCTTGAGTTTCACTACGGAAGAGCGGGGGGTGGGTGCTTGGTTCATCCGGAATTCTCATTGGCTCGCCTTTATCCCTACCTGCTACTTGATTGGTTTGGACTAGTGCTTTTCAAACTTGGTGACATGCTGGCTGGAGAATTCTGGGATAGCCTATCATAGCAAGGATAAATTATTAAATTCAGGATATACAAGACTGTCAGAAAAGGAAATAATTAATATTAAAAGAATGTTAGGATATAAGTGTGGGAGAAGTCCAGAAAAAGGCGCTTTAATACATCATGCAGAGATTTGCATCTCATTTATTTGTTCCCTCCATATTAATTTAAACTTCAGATTAAAGGAAACTGCAATGGGATCCTCCAACATTAGAACAATAATAATAAAAATGATCTTATGGCACCTTGTCACTTTTCTTCTTTCTTCCATTGATTTAATAACAGCAGAAGTAATCCTGATTTCAATCAAGTCCCAGATTAAGTAGAATCCGTTTTGGCAAAGAATTTAGTTCCTCAGTTTAAAATCTTTCAGAATAGCTATTCTTAAACCAATCTTTTCTCAAATTTCATCCATTCAGGCCAGATGTATAGAAGAATCCCAGATACTGAATGCTGTTTCAGATTCAAAATTAGCTGCCAATTAAAACCTAGTGTAGGAAGTTAGCACTCACCCCTCTCCTAGAAAAATGAAATATCCTAGGAAATATTGAAAAGGCAGAATTTGATTTGATTTTGATTTTATTAAATTTATACCCCGCCCTTATTATATTTCCCTGGATGTGAAAAGAGAGAAACATATTTTAAGGACAAAGTAGCTCCCTGCAGCTTCCTGCCCATCCCCCTTTGCAAATGGGCCATTAAGATGCCCAAGGCAGTCTATTCTACATAATAAAGAGATTTCCTCTTCAGTTCCAGGGTGATGGGATTAAGGCATGATAGTATTAGCCCATTACCCAAGTCACCACATGGCATCTGAGAATTCAATCAAACTTGGGATTCAAAACACAGCCTAGAGAGTTGCCTCTGCATGGCCCCATGGGAGTCTGACAACTAATCAGAATACATTTCTTACACAGGAACAGGAAACAAGAGAAGTGGGGCTGAACAGATTATAAAAAGCCCAGCAAGCCCTTTCCTCGTGCTCTCTCCTCTGCTTTTTTCTTCAACTTCATTGAAGCATGTGATCACCTTTTCTGTTCAGGATTCAAGCCATGTGGTCCTGTCCACCATTAAACCATTTTTCCAAGAAGCCTCCATGTCTCCAGGGTCTTTTTCGCCACTTGGAACTGAACCCAGAAGGACATTTCTTTCAACAATAGGATACAACTGGTGCCTTTCATAAAGCTCCAAAGATATGGCACTGTGTTCAAGGCTGAGGCTCCAGAGTATGCCAAGCAATGGGTGTCCTGCATTGGTGGAAGACTGTTGTTTTTCTCAGCTACTATGTATATTGGTTTGTGTGTGCACACGCATTGTTTTATTTTTATCACTGATCCCCATTCAGAGTCATTGTTGAGATGGCCACGTGAGATGGCCAATCAGATCTTTAGATAAATAAAACTATATCAGCCTGTTCAAAGGATACCCCATGTCATTAGAATATCTCCCTCGCAGAAATGTAAGAAACCCCAACGCTTGGAGAATGTAAGAACATCCCAAAGATAACTTTGAGGCTCATGTCATCTTTCTGGTTTGTTTGAATGCATTTTTTTAAACAGATGTTTCTGTTGTTACAGAATACAGAAAATTGAACAAGGTGGCAGGCAGTTTGATTTTGACAACAATGGAATGCCATTGTTGTCAAAACCAAACTGCCACCTTGTTCATTTTTTTTCTAAGTGGATAAAATTCAGGTTTGGCTTTGTTTCTTTATTGATCCATGCAGGAAGATGAATGCAGGATTGTTCTGTACGCAGGATACACGTAGAGATAGAATCCACAGACATCAACGTCGAGCCCAGCCCCTTTGCTACTGCAAAATATTGCGCCTGATTGTTTCACTGTGCAAGCGCAGGGGGGCTTGGAATACAGTGGTGATGCAATAATTGCCAACTTTTGCTCATGCCCCTTGATGACAACTAAACTCCTGTTCAGCTGATGAAAGAAACACCCTTCTGGATTCAGCTCCAAGTGGGGAAAATGACACTGGAGACATGGAGGCTGCTTGGAAAGATGATTTAATGGTGGACAGGACCATATGGCTTGAGTCCTGAACAGAAAAGGTGATCACATGCTTCAATCTTGGGGAAGAAGAAGAGAAGGGCTGAGGGAGGGGCTTGGCTCCAAGTGGGGAAAAAGACACTTTCCATAATCCCTACTTTTTTTTTTTCAAAACATGTGAGTGGAACACACATGTTCTTGACAAAAGATTAAAATTGGTCAGATCAGGGAGACTCAATTTTTCTGATGGAAAGGCATTGAGAGAGGTAGCAGAAGGATTACTTCAGTGGCTCCCAGAGAGCTTTCAACCATGAAGGTCTAGCAGCCGGAGCACAAGTTCTAGAAAGAAATTTACAGTGTCCAATTTTCCATGCCAATTAATATCAGATATCACTTTCTGTGAGCTTCCAGACAGGTTTTAAGCAAGCAGAAATCCCAAAATTCTTCACAGCCATGATTTTGCCTTTAACACCCGTTGTTCTACCTCCTTAAACACTAGATTGTTAATACCTGTCTCTGCCCTGGGGTATTTCTAATTTGAATCTGCCAGCAGATGCTGGCTAATTTTTAAAGATCCAAACTCTTCTATATCTATCTTGATCTCCCAGCCCGCGGTGGCATATTTTTAAAGGTCAAGATGTATAGAGGAAGGACTTCTGGTTTCCAGAGGCGACGGACGTGTTTTGGACACGTCCACCGCTTGCTTTCCTGGTGGGCCCCCCCGGGGGCACAGGGGGTTTCGGGGGAATCCCCTGCCGTACGGGCAGCTCGCTGGAGACCCCCAACCAGACAGCGGTTGGTGGGGCGTCTTTCCAGCCTTGCCCCAGGAGCCAGGAAACAGAAGGGGGGGGCCAGCCCTCTCGCCGACGGACACCAGAATCAATGGATAATTAGAAGACTGGCTGGAGTCAATGGATAATTAGAAGACTGGCTGGAGTGCCGGGGACGGAGGATTTCACCGAGTCTCCTGGTTTTAACTAGAGTGGAAAATGTGGACTGTGAGTTTTTTACATTCAATCAATATTAAACGGAGAATGGAGGGGGGAGTTTACTCATTTTAAACCCCCCTCGCAACAAGGCGGCAATCGTAAAATTCCCCCCAAAAATGGGGAGGAAAAGAGGATTAATCTACCATCTGAAATAACTGCTGATTAAAAAAAAATGTATCTACAAGATCGCAGTTTGTAACATAATATTAGAGCCTTTTTGCAACAAGAAATGAGACTTTTACTTTCCTTCCTGTGAGGAGGTGGGAAAAATGGCTCCTCTTTGTTCTCTGCCAGAAAACTTTCTCTTTGTTTGCGAACTATTCCTTCAGTGCTTAAGATCGTAAGGCATCAAATCCTCAACTTAATCTCTCCTCGAGAAGCCTTTAGTATCTCTCCCAATGCGTGGCCACTTGGACTTTGACAATATAGTTATTTCTCCTTGGTTTCTTATAACACCCGGAGTGAACTTTTACCAGAGCTGTTTCCGATATCTTGGACTTCACCGACTGCCTGCTCTTCCGATGCCATTTCTTTTACAAGAACTTACAATTACAACAATGGCTTCTAAAAAACCACCCACTGGAAAGTCTTTTTCTGCTCCATCTTCAACCCGCTCCAGCCCAAGTCTGCAACAACCAAAGATTACAGCAATGTTGCAAAAAGAAGCGACTGGTGAGAGCACCCAGGAGCTCTCAACAAATGAGATGCTCCAGGATATAATGAAGAATGTACAGGAAATGTGTAAAGACTTGATAAGCCTAAAAATAGAACTCTTGGAAGCACAAAGAAGTACAACGGATAATAAACAAAAAATTGAGGCGTTAGAAGGAGGAACAGCTGAGATGAAGGAAGAGATAAAGGAAATTTGGAAAGAAAGTACAGAAATGGGAGGTTATATGACTAAAATAGAGTTTGAAAGAATTTCTTTTTTTCTCAGGTTCCAGAACGTATCAGAGATAGAAGGGGAAGATCTTAAAGATTTGATGAGTACAATTTTAGCAGATTACACTAAGAGAAATAAGGAACACCTCTGGTAGGATATGGACCTGGTTTATAGAATTAACTCAGCATATGCTAGAATAAATGAGGTACCAAGAGTGGTCCATATTAAATTTCTAAGAAGGTCCACAAGGGATGAGATATTGAGGGCGCAATGGGGAGGGCCCCTGAAATACCAAGAAAAAGAAATCACCATCTTGAAACAAATTCCAAAAAAAATTAGAGAGATAAGAAGGAAGTATTTCTTCATGTATAAAAAATTGTATTAAAAAGGAGTTTGATTCAAGTGGATGCTGCCTGATGGGATTTTGGTCTTCTGGGAGGGAGGTAGAATTAGAGTTAAAATAATAGGAGAGGCGGAGGCCTTTCTCCAAAAGCATCATTCACTCCTAGGGGACGAAGAAGAGGGAGCAGGAGGGGCCACGGACCCGCACACCAGCGGGAAGGAAGAGGAAGAATCAGTAGCAAAAAGACTCAGATCTCAAATATGAAAAGGGATAGTAAGGAAAGAACAAGATTGAATGTATGAATTTTACAATGTAATACATATGTATTTTTGCCACTTGCTTTTCTTATACTGTATTTGTATTTATATGAAGTCTCGGAGGAGATCACCACCTCTGACATGAAAGCCACTAAAATGTCATTACACACCCTATAACCCTTTTTCCTATATATATTGCAAAAACCAATAAAAATTGTTTTTAAAAAAAAGATGTATAGAGACAATGTATGCTTCTTCACACATTGTTTGCATTCGGTCAGGGTTCTAGATTGGATCTCCCAGTAGGCGCTGGCATATTTTTAAAGACCAAGATGTAACTTTCATTAACACATCATTTGCATCTGGGTGGGGCTCTTGAGCTCTACTTTTCTTTTTAAAGACAACTATTACTGCTGCAACAGCTTTTTAAACTATCCCTGTGGACTCCTCAGTCACTTTGGGGAAGAAATTCAGCTCCTCCTCAGTTCATCTGATGATGGGCAGGAAAGTAAGCAAATTTGTTGACAAAATCTAAATCAAAACTGCCTTCTGGAGGCCAGGCTTCTACCTTAGGACTAATAGAGTAGTTGGCCAGATAGATGTGCAGAGAGTTTTTACTCAGGTTGAAGGCAAACCTCTAGTAGGAATTCCCTTCATCTCATACATGCACACACAAGGCAACACTTCTACTCCTCCCCCTCCAAAGGAAAAAAAATATCTACTCACCTCGCAGGATACAATCTTCCAGGGCTGAAAGACATGAGGACAAGGTTCCTTCCCTCACAGAAAAGGCATTGTTGGAGGATTAAGAGGTGGGGGGGGGGGGGGTAGCTTGTGGGCAGAGTTTGAAAAATAAAACCATCAATTACTAAACAGATAAACTGGTAACATTATAGAAATAATAATAATAATAATAATAATAATAATAATAATAATAATAATAATAATAATAATAATAATAATAATAATAATAATTTAATTTTATATCCCGCTCTCTCTCCCCAAGGGGACTCGAGGCGGGGCACAGGCAATTAAAAATACAAATAAGACCACAGACAAAATACAAAATACAAAATTAAAAATGGATTAAATTGATCCTGCGCTAAAACCCATAAACTAAACTAAAAATTACCCCTAAAATCCCTAACCTAAAAAGAGACTACCCAAGGCCGGCCAGGCAAAAAAAGTGTGTCTTTAATTTTAAGCGGAAGGAGCGGAGGTCCGTGGTTGTCCTGATATCGGTGGGAAGGTCGTTCCAGAGGGCTGGGCCTGCCACAGAGAAGGACCTTCCCCTGGGCGTCGCCCGCTGACAAAGTCTAGTGGACGGCACCCGGAGAAGTCCCTCTTTGTGGGAGCGAATCGGCCGTGAGGATGTATGGGGCAGGATCCGATCCCGCAGGTAGCTAGGTCCCGAGCCATGGAGCGCTTTATATATAGAAATATCACAGATGAGAGGATCTGGATTCACATGCTTCAGGAAAGGGATGAACAGGTAAAATCATTTAAATACACAATAAATGCAAGGATGAAACTTTTCTTGTAAATAAACTTAAAACATTCTCTGGGTTGTTACTTTAAGATACAAGGAAGGAAGAAAAAAATACTTCTCTTCTGTTTCTGTTGGCCAAACAGATGCAAAGTAAAGACTCCCCTCCCCCTTCACTCAGTTATCTGGGCCCGACAAACTGAGCGAAGGAAATTTCTGCCACGTTACTCTTTTCTTTCTTTGAACAATTTAAAATTCTTGTCTTTTTGGATTGGAGACATTTTATAGTTACAATTACCTCGAGGGGCACAAAGACTTAGAGACACATATATACAAGGACAAGGAGAAAATAAGAAGAGGGGGGAGAGAACTCTCGGGTTTATACACCCTAGTCATTCCTAGCAGAAATCTGTTAAATTAGGGAAGGCACAAATCTTAACAAATAAACCACATGGTTACATAGAAGACAGAGAAAGAGACAAACAGACAAGAGGGGAAAAAATACCCCAACATTTTCCCTTTTTTTTATTAATAAATTTTATTTACAAACATATAAAATACATATAAAATACCCTCACACAAAACTTAGACATACACCATACATTTACACCATACAATACGAACAGGAACTTCCTGTTCTTTCTAATAGCAATTGTGAATCAAAGCCACTCATCTTATATTGTTTCCTCTTCTGTTATATTTCATTTTGATTTCACCATTCTAAACCCTCTTATTTTACTCATAACTACTGTTTTTAAGTTTTGCTGTATTCCTTCATTAGTTCTTGTTTCTTTCCTCTGTTAGATCAGACAAAGGATTCCGACTCAGGCATGGTCAAAACAACAGGAACGTTTATTCACACTATTTACAACACACACAAGATTCAACTGGCAAGGTTTCTTCTCTGGCAACCTCTTATATAGAGTTACCAGGCAGGAAACTCCTAGCAAGCAGTTGCAACATTGTAACTCCTTTCCAGACAGATTCCAGACAGCTTGTCTCTGTTAATCACTGCAGCTGCTGGCTCAGCTCCGGAATGCGGTGACTCATAGGTTACCAGACGAGTTGTCTGGGACATAGGCTTGGGGACTCAACACTCCTTCCCCCATAGTCAGTGCGCATGTGTCTAGGTTCTCTGTCCAACACAGTACATGCGCACGCGTAGTCGTTCAGATAGGCGGGGCGGTGTCGGTTCCGCCCTGACCGCCTTAGTTCTTGAGGAGGCTCCTCCCTGTGGGACACGGAGCCTTCGCCTACGTCATCGCGGCCTGCCCTCGGAGGTGGAGTCGCCGTAGGCGGCAATGCCGACCCTAGCAAGTCCGGGTGAGGGGGCGTGGCGACCGGGCTTGAGGTAGTTGGCATTTGCTGGCGAGTATTATTCTGGTAGGGTGGTTCCCCGATGGGCGAGGCCCCCAGCTGAGAGTCAGATTGGGCTGTGAGGTCCTGGCGGTCTCCCCGTGCTGTTCCCGCCGATACGAGGTCTGGACCGGCTAGGGACTCCGGGGTTCCAAACAACTGCTCGGCTTGAGCAGAGAACAACGGCCCAACGGGGGCCAATGGGCAGGAACGGCCTGGCGTGGTGACTGCTGTTTCGGGCAGGCGGCGCCTCAGTTGATCCAGGTGGCGCCGCCACTCGGATCCATCCTGAAGGCCGACTCTGTAAGAACAGGGTCCGGTTACGTCCAAAATGGTTGCGGCAATCCATCGCGGCTCCCCTGAAAAGTTCCTTGCCCAAACCAGGTCCCCAATTTCAAATAAACGAGGAGTGGGAATCTGCAGGTTGCCCCTCTGCAACCCGTCGTAATCGGGGTGCAGTCTGTCCAGAGTGGTCCGCAAGCGTCGGCCCATCAAGAGCTCCGCGGGGCTTTTCCCTGTGGCTGGGCAAGGTGTGACATGCTGTCCCAAAAGGTACGTGGCCACCCTTGCCTGCCAGTCCCCTTTATCCAAACGGGCCAAGGCTTCCTTGGCTGAGCGTACGGCTCGTTCCGCGCGTCCATTAGACGCCGGGTGATAAGGGGCGACCCGCGCGTGGCGGATCCCTTGGGTGGCCAGAAAGTCCAAGAAGGTGGAGGATTGAAATTGGGGTCCGTTGTCGGACACAACGACGTCCGGCAACCCGTGGGTCGCGAACAGACGGCGCAAGGCACGCACCGTGCTCTCCACTGTGGTGGAAGCCATGAGAATCACCTCCACCCAGCGTGAGAACGCATCCACCACCACGAGGAAATTCTGGCCATGGAAGGGACCCGCGAAATCCAAGTGGAGCCTGGACCATGGGCACCTGGGGGCGTCCCACTCCCTCGGCGGGGAGACCGGCGGGGCCGGCCGGGACGATTGGCAGGAGGAGCAGGCGGCCACCCATTCCGCCACTTCAGCGTCCATGCCGGGCCACCAGACATAGCTCCGGGCCAATGCCTTCATACGGACGATGCCTGGGTGGTTGGCATGGAGCGACTGAAGAACCATGTGCCGGAGAGGGGAAGGGACGATGACCCGATCTCCCCAACACAAGCACCCGCAATGGAGCGAGAGCTCCAGCTGGCGTGACTTGTAAGGCCGAAAGTTTTCAGCCACACTGCCCGAAGGCCAGCCCCTCAGCACCCATCGGCAGACCTGGGCGAGGACGGGGTCTGCGCGGGTGTGAGCGGCAACGGCGGAAGAGGACAGGGGCAAGTCCGACTCCGCGACCATCAGGACAGAGAGAGCAGGCACAGGGGCCGAATCCGGCCCCGGGAGAGGGCAGCGGCTTAGGGCATCAGCATGCCCTATCTGCTTGCCAGGACGGTATAGCAGCATATAGTCATACGCTGCCAGGAATTCCGTCCAGCGGGTCATCCTGGGTGACAGGATGGGGGGTGTCGGACGGTCACCGGCCAATAGCCCAAGGAGCGGCTTATGGTCCGTGACAACAGAAAAGGTCCGCCCATAGAGGTAATTGTGGAACTTCTTAATCCCGGACACTACAGCCAAAGCCTCCTTGTCGATTTGGCTGTAGTTTCTCTCCGTTTGAGACATTGTCCGGGAGTAAAAAGCAATGGGGGCTTCCGAGCCGTCTGGAAAGACGTGGCTAAGGACAGCCCCCAGGCCAAAAGGGGAGGCATCGCACGCAAGCGTCAGAGGAAGCCTGTCATGGTACTGGACTAGTACCGCATCTGACGTGAGCATGGCTTTGACAGCCGCGAACGCGTGTGCTTCGCGGCTGCCCCAGTGCCAGGCCGCGGATCGGTCGAGCAACCGATGCAGCGGCTCGGCTAGCGATGCCTTATGGGGAATAAACGGCGCGTAGAAATTCAAAAGGCCGAGGAATGCCTGCAGCTCCGTTTTGGAGGCAGGAGTGGGGGCCTTTTGGATGGCCTCGACCTTGGAGGGGGTTGGGTGAATTCCTTGGGCGTCAATCATGAAACCCAGGAATTCCACCCTAGGCGCAGCAAACGTACATTTGCTGCGTTTCAACTTTAAACCCGCGCCCCTGAAAACTCTGAGGACCTTCCGCAACGTTTTGGCGAGTTCTGATATGCTGGAAGCAGCAATCAGGACGTCGTCAAAATACGGTACAACGCCAGGGAGCCCATGGAGCAGTCGCTCCATGAGGCTCTGGAAGATCCCCGGGGCTACGGACACGCCGAATTGGAGACGGCGACAGCGGAAAGCCCCACGGTGGGTCACGATGGTCTGCGCTTCCGCAGCCTCGTCATCCACCGGGAGCTGTTGGTAGGCCTGCGCCATATCCAGTTTCACGAACACTCGACCTCGTCCCAATGAGTGGAGTAGGTCTTGCACCACCGGAACCGGGTATGGGTTCGCCTGAAGCCCGAGGTTGATCGTCGACTTATAGTCGGCGCAGATCCTCACGGACCCGTCGGGCTTAATGGGGACCACAATTGGGGTCTCCCATTTCGCCTGATCGACGGGTTCGAGCACGCCCTGCACCACCAATCGATCCAATTCCGCTTCAACCTTGGGCTTCAGCGCGAACGGCAGCCTGCGGGCCTTCAAGCGGACTGGAGCAACCTGGGGGTCCAAATTTAGGGAAACTGGAGTGCCTTTGTACGTTCCTAAGCTGCCATCAAAGACGTCGTTGAACTCTCTGATTACTTCGTCTACCGGAGAACTGGCTGGCACGCTGTGTACTCCTTGGACTGACAGTCCCAAGGCTGGAAACCAGTCCAATCCGATCAAGGCAGCTAGGGGTTTGGCCACTACCAGGATAGGAAGGGATCCGTGGAAGGGGCCGTAGTCTACTCTCACTCTGTGCAGACCTAGAATGGGAATTTGTGAGCCCTGGTAATCTTTCAGGATCGTCGCCGTGGGGCCGAGATCCCGCTTCCTGAGCTTGGGGCAAAGCTTAACTAAATGCGCCCAGGACATGAGTGATCTAGAGGACCCTGAATCTATTTCCATTTTTACCCCCACCCCCTCTAAGCAAACCACTGTTGACAGTCTCCTACTCTCTGCCTGGTCGTAGCTTAGAGCTGGGGGCATCTCCACCAGCGCGAAGCAGTCGGTCGGCTGTGGCTGGTAGCGTCCTGAACGCTTCTGCGACCCTCGTTGTCCTGGTGGAACGGTTCTGGAGGCGGCAGCTGGCGTTGTCGCTGGAGCGGCAGCACGGCACACAGCTGCTAGGTGTCCTTTCCTGCCACATCTGCGGCACACTGATGCCTTGAATGGGCACTCTGGTCTCTGGTGGGCCCCTCCGCAGCCTAGGCAGTTCCCGGACTTCTGCTGCGGTGTGAATGCGCGATTCGGCACGCGCCCGGTCACCCTCATGCAGTCCCCACGGTCATCCTCCTCCAGCTCATCCAGCGGCGCTATTTCGTCTACCAGACACGCCCGCGGAGTGGGGAAAAGAGGAGGGTGCGCGCGGCCCATGTCGGATGTGGAGATCTCCAACAATTCTGTCGCACGTGCTTCTTCCACCGCTTGCTCGAGAGTCAGGACAGTTTTTGAAAGCAAGCGGCGCTTTAGGCGGATGTCTCTTACGCCGCATACAAACTGCTCCAGTAGGGATTCCTCCAGGAAGCCAGCAGGGAACTCGCAGGGGATTGCGGTCGCTCTCAATTTCTGCAGGAACTCGGCTACCGACTGTTGCGGCTGTTGCACACATTGCCTGAATGCATAGCGATGCGCTATGCGGGAAGGCGCCGGCGCGTAGTGTGCTCTCAGGCGGCCCAGGAGATCGTCCCACGGCACTTCGTGCACCGCTGCGGGTGCTGCTATGGTTCGGGCGGTAGCAAACAATTCAGGGCCGCCGCACTGGAGGAATAGGCTCAGCTTCCTGGCAGGCGCGAGTTCGCCGTAGTCGCTGGCTATCAAGAAGCACTCGAACCGGGCTAAGAAGGAAGCCCATTGTTCCTTCATCGGGTCGAACGGTGCAAACGGAGGCATTGTCGCCGTAGCCATGGTGAGGCTGTGCGTCGCGCTGCGCTCTGTTGTTGAAGTATTCGTTACCCGTTGCGTTCTAAGGCCACGGCCTGAATCCCATCCTCGTCGCCAGTGTTAGATCAGACAAAGGATTCCGACTCAGGCATGGTCAAAACAACAGGAACGTTTATTCACACTATTTACAACACACACAAGATTCAACTGGCAAGGTTTCTTCTCTGGCAACCTCTTATATAGAGTTACCAGGCAGGAAACTCCTAGCAAGCAGTTGCAACATTGTAACTCCTTTCCAGACAGATTCCAGACAGCTTGTCTCTGTTAATCACTGCAGCTGCTGGCTCAGCTCCGGAATGCGGTGACTCATAGGTTACCAGACGAGTTGTCTGGGACATAGGCTTGGGGACTCAACATCCTCCATCCACCTATACCATTTATCCCATATCTGATAGAACTCTGATTCTTCTTTTCCCTGGATTTCTTTAGTTAATTTGTCCATTTCAGCACAGTCCATAACCTTTCTTATGATTTCATCTTCACTTGGAATTAGTTTATTTTTCCATTTCTGGGCAAAAGCAATCCTTGCCGCCATAATTATAAGTATTATTAAATACTGAATTTCTTTTTTATATTTTGCAGACAGTATTCCTAATAGGAAGACTTCAGGTTTCCACTCTATTTTAACTCCTGTTATTGCCTCCAGCCAATTTTTGATTCTTTTCCAAAAAAATTTAGTCTCCTTACAGGTCCACCATAGGTGGTAATATGTTCCATGTATTGATTCACATTTCCAGCATTTTGGGGAGGTATTTGTTGAAATTTTTGCTAACCTTGTTGAAGCCAGGTGCCATCTGTAAAACATTTTGTACTGATTTTCCTTGTATGTAACTGATAATGTTATTTTTAAGTTCGTTCACCAAAAATTTTCCCATTTGTCTAATTCAATATTATAGCCAAAGTTCTGTGCCCATTTTATCATTTGTTCTTTCACAATTTCCTCTTCAATTTAATACTTCAGGAGAAATTTATATATTCTCCCTATCATCTTTCTATCTGGACTTTGAATAATTTTGTCCAATTCAGGTGATTCTGTTTGAATGTCATATAGTTTAGTATCATTATTGTATTTAGTTTTGATTTGGAAGTATGTTATCCAATCAACTTTCATGTTTTGTTCTGCCAATTCTTCAATTGTTTTCAAATTTCCCTGTCTGTCAATTAGGTCTCTGTATCTTAGCATTTTGTTCATATCTATAAAATTTGGATGGATTGTCCTTTCTGTCGGTGATAGCCAATTTGGGATTTTCACATAGTGGATTTTTTTATTTATTTTAAGCCAATTTTGCAATAACACTCTTCTAATTAAATGTTTTTGGAAATATTTGTGTGTTCTGTTTTTATCATCCCATAGGAATGTGTGCCAGCCTGCTTGCAAGTCATGGCCTTCTAAATTCTTTTATTCTTTAGCTCTATCCAATCCTTCACCCATGTTATTGTTACTGCTAATGCATATAATTCCCAATTTGGTAGTTACTAACCCTCCCTTCTCCTTGCTATCTTGCATTGACTTTAGCTTAAATCTCGGTTTTCATCCCTGCCAAATGAACCTAGCGGTTATTTTGTTTAGTTCTTGAAAGAAAGTTTTCCCTGGGTTAATGGGTGCTGCTTGCAGCTAGAATATGATTCTTGGTAAGATATTCATTTTAATTGTGGCTATACGTCCCATTAGTGATAACTGAATATTTTTCCAGTTTTCTAAGTCTTTCTTTATTTGTGTCACTAATTTATTATAATTATCATCTTTAATTGTGGAACATTTTGCCGACACCCAGATCCCCAAGTATTTCACTTTCTTAGATATTTGCATTCTAGTCGCGATTTCCAGTTCATCTTCTTGCTTTTTTGTCATGTTCTTGGTTATCATTTTTGTTTTGTTTTTGTTGATCTTTAGTCCTGCAACTTCGCCATATTCTTCTAATTTTTGAATTAATTTCAAACTGGATTCTGATGGGTCCTCTAGAACGAATACTAAGTCATCGGCATAAGCTTGGGCCTTAAATTCTTCATTTTTAAGTCTTAGACCTTTTATTCCCCGATCCTTACGAATTTCATTTAATAAAATTTCCAAAGTCAATATAAACAGCAAAGGAGAGAGGGGGCATCCCTGTCTGACTCCCTTTTTTATTTTGATCTTCTCTGTTAATTCTCCGTTCATCAGAACTTTGGCTGTCTGACTGTTATAAAGTCCTTCTATCATTTTTGTAAATTTTTCTCCGAATTTCATCTTGTTCAATAGTGTAATTATAAATTTCCAGATTACATTGTCAAATGCTTTTGTGCGTCAAGGAAAACCAGTACCATTTGTTTTTCTGGATGCGCCTCGTAATATTCTATTATGTCCAGGATGACTCTTGTATTATTTTTAATGTGTCTGTGAGGTAAAAATCCATTTTGGTCTGGGTGTATTCATTCATTTAAAACCGGTTTGATTCTTTCTGCCATAATTGCTGCAAATATTTTATAATCGGAATGTAATAACGAAATTGGCCTGTAATTTTGAATTTCTTGTAAATTGGTTTCTTCTTTTGGGATTAGCGATATTGTTGCTTCCGTCCATGATTCAGGCATCTTAGCTTTTCCTGAGACTTCATTGAACATTTCCACTCTTAGCTCATCCAATATTATTTTATTGTATTTATATAGCTCCACCGGTATTCCGTCTGGTCCTGGGACTTTATTATTTTTCTGATTTTTCAGGGCTAGTTCCACTTCAGCTAACGTTAGTGGCCTGTTTATCACCTCCCTTTGTTCTTTGGAAATTGGTGTTATCTTTTCTGTGTTTAAATATTGTTTTATCTTGGTTTCCTGCATGCTACCTTTCCCTTTTCTTTTTAAGTACTCTTATGTAGCCAAATTAGTTTTTCTGTATCATCTTTCAGCAATGACCATTTCTCACACAATTTCCTTGCTTTCAGCCAAAATCTTGGCATCTAAGGAAATCTCCAGGGGCACTTCTGGCACCCGCGAGCTAATGCTTCCCATGACATTTTACATGTAGGGCTCACTTTGGCCTAGCTGGGTGACCACACACCGTAAGTTTCAGGGGGGAAAAAAGATTCTGGGAAGGATTTCGATTCTCCACGAAGTATTTGGCCCCTCGTCTCAGGGAATCATCTGGGTTTTGCGGATCAAAAAGGTAATCTGTGAGGACCTCTGACCCTCTGCAGTGAGTACCAGGCACCTCGACTCTTTTCCACTCTTTTCTACTCTTTTGGGCCTTTACTTTTTTGCTTTCACGGGACAAAAGCAACAACAACAACAAAATTTCATTCGCTTTTCCATCCCTTTTCACACACACTCTCCTTTCCCTAACAGAAGGTCCTGTGCTCTGACCTGACTCTAATACTTTCCAGGCTCCCTTGGTAAAACACACAGAGGAACCAAGATCCAACTGTGATTGGGAGAAAGATTTCATCACTCACACACATTTATTTTTTATTTTTATTTTATTAAATTTATATCCCGCCCTTTTCCTACGAAAGGACCCAGGGCGGCGCACAGGAAATTAAAAGTCAATACAAATATACAAATACACCATTTACTAAAACCCTTATTAAACTTAAGTTACTCTGTGCTAAAAAACATTTTAAAATCCTCTAATTAAAATTTACAGCTAATGAAAAGTCCACATCGGGTGGTTATGCTAGGCCAGCTTGTTGAAATAAAAAGGGTTTTGAGACTCTGGTGGAAAAGGTGGCGGTCCAAGGTAGTGCGGAGTTCGGGGGGCAGGTCGTTCCAGAGGGTAGGGCCCACCACAGAGAAGGCCCTTCCCCTGGGTGTTGCCAACCAGCATTGCCCGGCCGACGGCACCCGGAGAAGGCCCTCTCTATGGGAGCGGATCGGTCGGAGGGATGTATGGGGCAGGAGACGGTCTCACATGTAACTAGGCCCCGAGCCATGGAGCGCTTTAAAGATGGTAGTCAACACCTTGAAGCGCACCCGAAAGGCCACAGGTAGCCAGTGCAGCTCGCGCAGGAGAGGTGTTACATGGGACTGCCTTCTGGCTCCCATGACCACCCGCATGGCTGCATTCTGGACTAGCTGTAACCTTTGAGTGCACCTCAAGGGGAGCCCCATGTAGAGAGCGTTACAATAATCCAGCTGAGACGTCACGAGTGCTTGAGTGACTGTGCGAAGGGCAGCCCGGTCCAGTAAGGGGCACAATTGGCGAACCAAGCGTACCTGGTAAAACGCCCCCCTGGCCACGGCTGTCACATGCTCCTCCATGGACAGCCGGGAATCCACGAGGACACCCAAATTGCACGCCCTCTCCACGGGGGCCAATATTTTGCCCCCAATGGCCAGTGTTGGACTTACCTGGCTAAACCGGGGTGCCGGAAACCACAGCCACTCGGTCTTGGATGAGTTCAGCTTGAGTTTGTTACTGCCTATCCAAACCCGCACGGCCTCCAAACACCGGGACATCACCTCAACGGCATTGTTGGGGTGGCTTGGAGTAGATATGTACAGCTGAGTATCATCAGCGTACAGATGATATCCCACCCCAAAACCACGGATGATCTCACCCAGCGGCTTCATATATGTGTTGAACAGGAGAGGCGAGTGGACCGATCCCTGAGGAACCCCACATATGAGGCTGACCTCTGCCCCCCTGCCAACACATATTGCGACCGACCAGAGAGGTAGGACGAGAACCACCGCAAAACGGTGCCTCCCAGCCCCAACCCCCCCAGTCGGCGCAATAGGATACCATGGTCGATGGTATCAAAAGCCGCTGAGAAGTCTAATAGGACTAGGATAGAGGAATATCCTCTATCCCGCGCCCTCCAGAGATCATCAACCAACGCGACCAATGCCGTCTCGGTGCTGTGCCCGGGTCGGAAGCCGGACTGGCGCGGGTCTAGATAATCAACTTCCTCCAAGTGTCGCGGAAACTGTTGAGCCACCACACTCTCAACAACCTTCACTAGAAAGTGGAGGTTGGAGACGGGACGATAGTTCTCTAATAATGCTGGATCCAGGGACGGCTTCTTGAGGAGGGGCCTTACTACCGCCTCTTTCAAGACAGCAGGCAAGGACCCCTCACTCAAAGATGCGTTGACAATGCCCTGGAGCCAGCCTTGTGTCGTCTCCCAGGATGCCAGTACAAGCCAGGAGGGACACGGGTCCAATAAACATGTGGTAGCCCTAAGTCTCTTTGACAACTTGTCCATATCCTCGGTGGTAACAAAATCAAACTCCTCCCATGGAGTGGCATGGCAGCCAGAGCGAACAGGAAAGCGGAGGCTGACACTTATATTGCCTTTATGATGTAAAGTGGGGTAGCCCAGGCTTTAATGGCTCATTGACAAACAGGTGAGGGCAGGAAGGTGCAGGAATTAAAACATATTTCTCCCTTTTCACATCCAGGGAAATGTAATGTTTTGCATTTTTAATATTTCCTAAGATATTTCATTTTTCTGGGAGAGGGCTGGTTGATAACTTTCCACACAGCTAAGAGGACTTGGGCCTCCCTCTTTTGCCACTGAACTTCAGCCTCTGCTTTATCCTGTCGTAAGTGAGCCACATTGTCTTTGTTGCGGACGTGCCACGACTTCTTGGGAAGAATATTCATTCCCTCTGTCCTAAATATTCATTCCCTCTGTCCTAAAATCTCCGCAGATGCCACCGTCGAACACCGCCCCTTTCCTCTAGGTTCCGCTGCAATATCCGTAGTGAAACTACCCTTGAGTTTCATTCTGAAATTGCATAGGGCAGGGATGTCCAAACTTGGGAACTTTAAGACTTGTGGACTTCAACTCCCAGAATTCCCCAGCCAGCTATGCTGGCTGGGGAATTCTGGGAGTTGAAGTCCACAAGTCTTAAAGTTCCCAAGTTTGGACATCCCTGGCATAGGGGCTTGGTTCATCCGGAATTCTCATTGGCTCGCCTTTATTCCTACCTGCTATTTGATTGGCTTGGACTAGTGCTTTTCAAACTTGATGACATGGTGGATGGAGAATTCTGGGAATTAAAGTCCAGACCTGTTAAAGTGGCTAGGTTTGGGAAATTATTGGTTTGGAGTGATTGTGCTCCGACTAGGAAATGATGTTTGTTGAATGCTGAAAAATCTCTCCTGTGGTTGTAACACCAAGACTGGCATTTGCTTTTTAACACACTTTAGCATTTCTCCCTACAGCTAGATTAATGTCACTTGCAGCCAATGATGAAATTCAATTTTTTTTACTACCACTTATGTACTCATCGCTTGGTGGGCGTGGCAGGGTAAGGATACTGCAAAATTTCCATTCCCACCCTATTTTCCAGCTCTCTGAACTGCTCAAATTTTCCGCTGCTGGTTCTCCAAAACCTGCCAGAACCTGTTGGATTTCACCCGCTTGCAGCGCTGCGTGGAAGGGGAAGACTTGACATCTGGAACGCTTCTGATCGCACAGTTGGACTGCGCAGGGGTCCCCAAGCTTGGCAACGTTAAGACTTGTGGACTTCAATTCCCAGAATTCCCCAGCCAGCATAGCTGGCTGGAGAATTCTGGAAGTTGAAGTCCACAAGTCTTAATGTTGCCAAGTTTGAAGACCTCTGGACTACTGCAATGCACTCTGTAGGGACTGCCTTAGAAAATCACACCGTATGCAGCAGTCCTTTTGAATGCAGTGTTTCCCAAACTTAGCCATTTTTGAACTTCAGCTCCCTAGCCATTTTAAGATGAATGGACTTCCATTCCCAAAATTGAATCTGCGAGTTGGAGTCCACCTATCTTAATATTACTATGGTTGGGAAACATTGCCTTAATGCAGAAGCCAGTTTGATGTAGCGCTTAAGGCCCTCACCTAGAAATCAGGAGACGATAGTCACCCATGAAACTCTGAGTTCTGGTCATAAAAACCATCTGGTTTTCCTTGACCCAGTCACTCTGTCGGCCCAATTCACATCAGAGTTGTGTGGAAAATAGGAACAGGAAGGAGTATTAGATATGTTCACTCTGCCTTGAGTTACTTATAAAGAAATAAAGGTGAAATAAAAAAAATCTTTCAAAAACTCATAAACCATGGAACATCTGTGCCCCAGGCACTGAATTGGCCATCAATACATTTTCAGAGGCAGTTTAGAGTTTCACTGCCCCTTTCTCTTAGTGGAATTTACCCATCTACTGCATGCTTCTGAGCAAGAAATTGTTAGTGGTCCCCCTTTGGGAGCTTATAAATTTTACTTTTATGTTCTACCCTTTATTTTATACAATAGCATCCCTCTTGAGAATCCCAGAAATTGAGGAAAACACCTCTTCCAGAGACCATATGGAGAATGATGGGCCTGTATCATCAAGGGTATCATTCTGTTGAATTTATGAGTTTTATGTTCTGTTTTTACCATTTTTCCAGTGTTAACGAGCAGAAGGTTGTGTTGATCGCTGTTATACACAAAGTAAATACAATCCTGACAGCTGCAAGATTGAGCAAAGATTTGGCTTTCTGTATCTGTTTGCGGTTGCCTAATAGTCATCTGCAATTTTGTAGCTCAAAATTTAGGGATTTATGGCCGCTATATCAAAAGGGAATACTGTAGCTTGAACTCTATTGCTGGATGAATAATGTTTTGCAGTACTGTAGTAGAAATATTTATTTATTTAATGTTTGCTTATTTCAGCCAATCAGCCTCATGCTATATAATAACATGACTTTAAAAGTTTACACTGAAATATCATTTAAATTATGTGCTCTAGTACTTGAGTCAATTTTAAATATTTAAAGTTTATGTTTAAGCATAAGAAAGAAATGCAGCTAGTTCAGATCGATGGCTTATTTAGCCAAGCATTCT
Source organism: Rhabdophis nuchalis (assembly GCA_039707465.1). NCBI lineage: Eukaryota > Metazoa > Chordata > Lepidosauria > Squamata > Natricidae > Rhabdophis > Rhabdophis nuchalis. The sequence continues at coordinate 153,804,950 of CM077647.1, read as the reverse complement.
CCCTCCACATTTAACCAAAACTGACACTTTAGAGGTGGTGCTTGACTTACAACCATTTGTTTATGACCATTTGAAGTTACAACAAAACTGGAAAAAATGACATACAACCAGTACTCGCTCTTACAATCATCACAGCATTCCCATGGTCAGACGTTCAAAATTGGTGCAGTTGGCAATTCAGATGTATCCATGACAATTGCAGCATCCCAAGGTCATGTGATCACCATTTGCAACCTTCCCAGCTGGCTTCTAGCAAGCAAAGTCAGTTGAGTTGCCTAGCAACCATATAATTTTAACAACTGCAAGTGATTTGCTTAACAACCGTGGCAAAAAGGTCATAACATTGGGTATGATTGACTTAACAACTGCCTTGCTTCACAACAGAAATTCTGGTCATGGTTGTAATCATTGAGTACTACCTGCATTAGATTAATTCTAGCTTGATTTAGTCTATTAGTGATCTTATATCTATAATCTATATGGTATCACAAACAAGTCTATAATTGTCCATCCATTATTTTGGGGGATATGAAAGTTAAAAATATCATCTCTCCAAAGCCAAATAGTTAAAGCTTAAATTGGAATAACAGGAAAACCTTAATTCAATGTAGATACCTGACTATAAATTTGTTGGAATTTTTTTCATAACCATGTATGCAATCACAATTTATGTCTGCACATAGCAGGAGCTTTCCAATTTTACGGACTGGCAAAAATTTAAAGAATAATTTATTCAGTACTCAGTTGTTTTACCACCAGATTTCAATTTATATGGTAATGCATTTTTAAAAGGCTCAAGTATAAGCCCATCCATGAATAAGCTAATTGTGAACATTAAAACAAACAAAAATTCTAAGGATTAGCTTATCTACAGGTGACGCACTTTTCATAGTATTTGTTTAAAAATTTGTGGGTCGGTTTATCCATAAATTGGATTATATGCGAGAATACTGTATATGGCATCTTTTAATCAGTGGCATTTTTTCTTGCTCAGCGTAATTCCTATTGAAACCATTAATTCTACTTGAATCACATAAAAGATCACTTTAAGGGGTTCCAGTATTCCAGAGTTTGAGAATGCCTACCCCTGTGGTCTCCTTTCTAATTATTCAGCTGATTTGGCCCAACCTTGCTTGTGAGTCCAGACAAAGTCAACCAGCCGCTAGTTTCATTAAAGCTAAATGTATATAAAATATAATTTCTTCTTATTTAATCATTTTTCCCTTTTTTTAATTAAAAATGCTAATTGAGCAACAATTTTCAGATGAACTTGGAAGCTACCATAGTACATTGCTGCAGTGCAATTTGAAAACCATAACATAAAATGTATTTATTTATTAAACTTATATGCTCTGCCCATTAGGCATGTGACGATATGTTGGAAGCATATAAGGAAAACATATACAAAATATTATATAGGTGGCATCTTCCTCCGGCTAGATTATCGAAGATGTTCCCAGAGACCTCTCCGATCTGTTGGAAATGTAAGGTAGCTCTGGGAACTTATTTCCATACTTGGTGGACTTGCCCTCGAGCAGGAATATATTGGACCAGAATCCGAAATTGGCTTTTCGAAATTACTGGCTGTAGAATTAAGTTGATTCCGGAAACATTCTTACTAGGCATGAAACCAGATAATTTAAACAAATCTAATTGGTATTTAACTCTCCACATCATTATTGCAGCTAGAATTGCTTTTGCCCAAAAATGGAAATCCAGTGACATTCCATCAGAGTCAATATTAATCGCTAAAATTATGGACTGTGCAGAAGCAGACAAGCTTACCAGCCTATTGAGAGACAAACAAGATTCGCTATTCTATGTGTGCTGGGATCGCTGGTACGCTTGGCTACAAAGGAATTTAAAGAAGTGGACTTAACATTGCTGATTTAGAATCTCTATATGCTTTGATTACACTCCTTCACTTTGTCCTGGTCTCTTTCATATATTTTTTTCCGCCTTTCTTATTAGAGATATGTATTAAATTAATAAGTGGTAAATGTTAGTTATAGTGCTATAACTCTAGTTATATTGTAATATTCTCTGCAATCACTTTGTATCATTTAATGTCTTATTCTGTAAGCTTTTGCTTTTTAATGATTCAATAAAATTTAAAAAAAAAAGATATGTTGGAAGCATTGCTGAATAAGATGAAAAAAGAGTATTCTTGTATATATTTTTCTTTGCTTTCACTGGCTCAATTCTGAAATCCGTTTCACAAGGAAGAACTTATCCTGGCCCTCCTGAGAAAAAGAGAAAATTGAAAGCCATGAAGTCTCTCTCGCAATTTGATAGTGGATGAGACAGCTGAGCTGTCATACATAACATGAATTAGTCTGAGATTTGGGGGGGGGGGGGCTTCCCCTTTCCAAGACCCCTCATGGATTTGAGTTAGACATCAGCCACACGCCTTGGGGAGAGGGACAAGGTTACAATAGTCACCCATGAAACTCTTTTAACAGATGCAGATGATTGAATTTGGGAACCTAAGGCTGAAGATGAGCATTTGGGCTTGTTACTGCTCTACCAGCTTCCTGCTATGAGCTGCTCAACTCTTTATGGAGCTGGTGTAGTGGGTAAAGCATTAGGCTGGAAACTGTTAACTATTAGAAACTAAAGACTGTGAGTTCTAGCCACAAAGCAGCTGGGTGACCTTGACCCAGTCATTCTCTCTCAATCCTGGGAAGGAAACAATGGTAAACCAATTCTGAGACCTTGCCAAGAAAACTCCAAGAGTCAGTATTGATTAAAAGCAAAAATCAGAAAAAAGACTAAATCAAAGCTTTGTAGATTAGCATGCTGCACAAACCAGATCGTTTTAACTAATTCAGCAAACAATTTTAGAAATCCCAGTGCAGTATCATGTATGAATTTAGCATTCTTTCCTCCTTCCCACCATTTCATTAAAAAAAAAATCTTTTAAAAGAACAGGAAGCTTTGAATAGAATAGAGTTGGAAGCCACCTTGGAGGTCTTCCAGCCCCCTGTTCAAGCAGAAGATCCCATACCATTTCAGACAAATGACTGTCTTGTCTCTTCTTAAAAGCTTCCAGGGATGAAGCACCCACAATTTCTGAAGGCCCGCTGTTCCACGGGCTGGTTGTTCTCATTGTTAGGGAATTTCTTCTTAGTTCTAGGTTGCTTCTCTCCTTGATTAGTTCACATCCATTTTTTCTAGTCCTGTCCTCTGATGCTTTGGAAAATAAGTTGACCCCCTCTTCTTTTTCGCAGCCCTTCAAATACCGGAATACTATCATGTCACCCCTAAAAGTCCTTTTCTCTAGACTAGCCAAATCCAAATCCTGCAATCATTCTTCATATGTTTTAGTCTCTGAGCCTTTAATCATCTTAGTTGCTCTTCTCTGCACTTTCTCCATAGTCTCGACACCTTTTTTCTAATGTGATTGAAATTGGATGCAGTATTCCAGGTGTGGCCTTACTAAGACTTTATAAAGTAGTACTAATATTTCACGTAATTTTGATTCTGGAAGCATGTCTTTAAGAAGATAATTTCCCTAGTTAGCTAATATTGTTTCCTTTGATTGGATTCCACAATCTCACAAAAAGAAACGAAACCTGCACTATCTTCTCCTGTACAGAGTTAATATTAGGTTTTTAAGCTGTGGCATAATGACTACTAATCTTAGCAGCTTTAAACACAAATTTCTGCTGGATAATCTTTGAAGTCCTTTCCAATAATTATTATAACAGAAAAGAATCAACTTGCATCTGCAGAACCATAATTAATATATCATTGCCCTCTTCCCATCTTTTTTGCATGCCCATTGCCCATCCTGAGCTACCCAGTCCTAGAATCAATGTTTCATCACCTCATACCCACTTTTGGATTGCTTTTAATTGACTACTCACCAGACAGAGCTGTCCTTTGAGACTTTTGATCCTGGAACTGTATGAGCTGGCCAGGGCCTTGAGGTAGAACATGAAGACACTTGAAAAAATGAAAGAGACAGAGAGAGGGAAAAATAATTATGATACTACTCCAGATGCTACAATCCTTAGGATGTGAGATTCCTTTTCTTCCTGTGCCCCATTCTCCAGGCCTCTTTAGAAAATGCAATTCCTCACCTCAGAAGCAGGAACAAAGGTGCAGAAAAGGCAACTGAGCCTACAAATCTCAAGAAGTCTTGGGCACCAGCAGGTAACTCTGACACAGCGTGGGTCACCACATTCCACATGGTGGATTGATCACGGAATGGGCCACATGCTTTTGAAGGAGGCAGACTGTGGGGAAAATTGGAAGTGAGATAGTAGTTGGCAGGGAAGGGAATTAAAAACACATTTTATTTGCTTAAATGTGATACTCTTGCTCGCTCACTCATCAAAATTTAACAAAGTCTGCTTGCTTTTGAATCAAAAGTGTTTGGGCAATAGGAATAGCACCTAGATGTATATATGGCTCCAGAGTGTTTTACAGAGCCCTCTCTAAGCAGTTTACAGAGTCAGCATATTTCCCATAACAATCTGGGTTCTCATTTTCCTGACCTCAGAAGGAGGGAAGGCGGAATCAACCTTGAGCCAGTGAGAATTGAATGGCAGTTGGCAGAATTAGCCTGCCATACTGCATTCTAACCACTGCACCACTACGGCTCATTGGCCATTGGTGTGTAAACCATTGCTTGCTTACTCTTTGCCTACAGGTAGCCAAATCGTTTTTTAACTATTTATTTTTCTATGTATTTTATATTGGTTTTTATTCCCTGTGCACTGCTCCAAGTCCCTTTGGGGAGAGGAGGCGGTATATAAATAAATGTATTATTATTATTATTATTACTGTGTAAACCAGGGGTTCCCAAACTTGGCAACTTGAAGACTTGTGGACTTCAACTCCCAGAATTCTCCAGCCAGCTCTGCTGGCTAGAGAATTCTGGGAGCTGAAGTCCACAAGTCTTCAAGTTGCCAAGTTTGGGAACCCCTGGTGTAAACTATAGTTAAGCAGCATTGACTTAGCAAGACTTAGTCTACTTTTACAGGTGTTGGGAATGTTGTTACACTGTGGAGTATATAGCTGCCATAAGATGGCAAAGTAAAAATCAACAAAAAATGTTTAATGGCGTTTGCTCCCGTTAAGGTTATAGGGCACTCTAATACTTACACAAAGATGCTATATAGGGCTGGAACACAGGATATGGTGAGTCCCAGGAGCAGAATTAAAAGGAAAAAAGAGTTGGAGCTCGAAGCACGAAATGTACGTTCTGCTGGACGGCAGTTGGCATAAAGGGTGAGCTAGAAGAATGGAAAGGGAGGTGGGGGGAGAAATCAATCAAAGCTATAGAACAGCGTTTCTCGAATTTGGCAACTTTACAAAGTGTGGACTTCACCTTCCAAGGCTGGGGAATTCTGGAAGTTTAAATCCATACATTTTAAAGTTCCTGAGGTTGGGAAACATTGCTTTTAGACTCTTGGACCGTGTCCATTTTTTGTTGAAAATGTTCTCAATTTTTTAGAAGCAACTTTTGCCTTTTTATTCACGATTGCAGTAATATTGAGACCAGAATCAGAATTACTTTTTTATATTTTTAGATAGGTATGCTCAAAAGAGTGTACAATTAAATAATATTAATTTTTGCAAAATTGCAATGTCATTCTTTCAAGGTTTTTTTTATTGTTCTTCTTTTTGTTTTTCTTTTAAGTTTTTTTTTTTTCAAAGTGCCCATGAGATAGACCATTGGAGTAAAGGTGCTGCACCTTGGTATTCTGTTATTTTTGGCTATTTCTGGATGTTGGTCAATGCCAGTGTTTCTCAGCCTTGTCAGCTTGAAGATGTGTAGACCTCAACTCCCAGAATTAATGATGGGAGCATAGGATGAAGGCAGGGAGGGGAGAAGTACATGCAGACTTACTAAATTGACACCAGCCCTTCATAGTAGACCAGGCACGGACATCAAGATTATGAATGTTAATTCTACCTTTATTATAAGGGTACTGTAACAGAACCTTGAATGTCTGAATGTTCCCCTCCTTTCCCTGCCTTTATCCTTCTGACCCAGACTCAGATATCTCTTATCTGACTATCGTCTTGGCTATCGCTCCTCCTCCTCCTGTTCCTCAAGGTTATTCTCAGCCCACTATAATATTTTTCAGATTTCAATCCAGCAATCCCATCAACACTTGCCCCAGATCCAGGGGTGAGCTTCAAAATTTTTAGCAAGAGGTTCTCTGCCCATTTGCTGGGTGGGTGTGGCATGGTGGGCATGGCCTAGTTGGCCTCCTTCACCATGCCTGGAGAGGGGCGTTTTTGCCCTCTCCAGGCTCCGGAGGCTTTGTTTGAGACTCTGGGAGGACAGAAACAGCCTCCCTAGGCTCTGGAGGCCAGAAATAGTTCAGTTTCCTGAACTTCCAGGAGGCTTGTTTTTTGCCCTCTCTGAGCCTCCATGCGCACTCTGCATTTATCTGCATCCAAAATGGGCCACATGGGGACTTTTGGGAGGGGAGGGCGGGGCCAGCCAGGAGTGGGATTTGGGGGTTCTGCAAAGTGCGCAGAATCTTAGCTAGAGGTTCTCCCGAATCCCTGCGAACCCCAGCAGCCCACCTCTGCCCAGATCCCTGTCCACATACAAAGATTTCCTTGAAGACAGAAAACAAGTTGAAAGCCAATATTCTGGATTTTCTCCCAGTAATCAACCAAGACCCGAATTTCCATTGCCCCCTTCTCTGCTCCACCTTGCAATTATGCTTCAGAGCTGTTGTTGAATCACCTTTTTCATGTAGAAGATAGCAATATATTTGATGGTGTTGAGCACTGGCAGAAGAGGACAAAAAAGGGCTCCAGTCCAGCACAAGGTCTGCCCATAGACCAGGTTCAAAATGTTGTCAGGAACCCTGAACTCCTGTTCTCCCCACCATTTGAGCAAGAGGCAGGATGGCCAGTAAGTCACCAGCATCCTAGAAAAAGAAAGAAAGGGAGATTTTGGATTTTGCTGGTGGCCCCTGACTTTCATGTGAAATCCCAACATAGGCACATGTTGTTCCAGCCATTCACATATTCCTTTATACAGATAGTCCTCAACGTACGACCTACCTGGAACAAGGGAGTTATGACCCAGGTCCGATGGTCGCTCCCCACCCATCAGTCACATGACCACATGTTAGGCGCTCAGCGATACAGTGGCATTTATGGCTGTTTGCTGGGTCCCACACTTGGATTAAGGAAAGTAACCAAATTACAGGTGGTTCTCTTAATTTTGACTGTAATGGAGTCTGCCTGTAATGGTCACAAGCCATGAAGTTTGTAAAGCAGTCACTTGTGATTAATACAATTTGATTGCCTTTTTTGTTGAGATCATTAAGCCAAGGTTGCAGTCATGGGGCGGTTTTGTTGAAAACCGAAAGCAAATGTAGATATTTGGCAAAAGAGTCACAAAATGTGGTCAAGGGACACGGGGTACTGCAAACCCCCTTAAATGCAGGCTGGTTGCCGAACACCCAAAATGTAGTCAAGTGACTGCATGGCAGGGTTTCCAGTTGTTGGAATTTCAGAATCAGGTCATAAATAGCCATCTAGAAGTCTTTGGTCACTTCGAACAGCTGCTAAATGTTGCGCGTTGAGGATTACCTGTAACCATCCTCATGTAATCAACAATTAATAGACATGACAAAACTTAAAAGACTTACTTTCTGGGAAACTCCACCAACAATATCACAAGCAGTATGATCACCAAGTCAAAGATCATCAGTTTGTACATTTCCTGCCCCACTGAGGTCTCCCAGCACTGGAGAGAGAGAGATAAGATTTTTTTTGTTTCTTCCTATACCAAATTGCTCATAGAAGCTTGGCATTTCTCATTTGCCCATATTCTAGAGAGCTATAACTCTATTAAATAACCCAGGAATTAATTTCAAATTGAAATTTTAGTTCTTGTTAGGAAAATGAAGGAATCGTGAATTACATCTATTCATTCGTTTTGGGGTTAGGGTTAGGGTTTAGGATTAATTTGGTAAAAATCCATTTTGGTCTGGATGTATAAAATTGTTTAAGTATTTTTTGAGCCTTTCTGCTAGTATTGATGCAAATAATTTATAATCCGAGTTTAACAATGAAATTGGTCGGTAATTCTTTACCTGCAGGAGATCTGTTCCTTCCTTTGGTATCAGTGAAATATAGGCTTCTGACCAAGAATTCGGCATTTTGCTACCAGACATAATTTCATTCATCAATTCTAATAAAGGAAAGGATAGTACTTCCTCCAAGGTTTTATAAAACTCTCCTGGGAGGCCATCCGGTCCCGGGGCTTTCCCATTTTTTTGTCTTTTAATAGCTTCAGTTAGTTCCATCATCGTTATCTTTGCATTTAGTATATTTCTGCTATCATCCGCTATAACCGGGAGATTTGCCTCTTGTAAGTAGTTTTTAACATCCTGTTCTAGTGTATTTTCTTTTTCGTATAGTTTCATATAATATTCCTGAGCAATTTTTTTTTTCTCCTCATTTGAGTAATGTATTTGTCCTTGTTCATTTTTTAATTGTTGAATCTTCCTTTTCTCTCTCTCTTTCTTTAGTTTGTATGCCAACCATCTTCCAGGTTTATTTGCGTTTTCAAAATAATTCTGTTTTGCAGATCTTATCTTCTGAGCCAATTCTTCTTTTTCTGAAATATCTATTTTATGTTTAATCAGATCCATTTTCATTCTAATATCTTTTCTCTGTGGTAGTTTCTGTAGTTCTTTTTCCAGTGTTTTATATTCATTCTCTAATCTTTTCTGTAGCCCTCTTTTCTCTTTATTTCTTCTTCTTGTATAATCTATTATTAAACCTCTAGTAACTGCTTTCATTGCATCCCATGTATTCTGAATAGATGTATCTTCTTTTTTGTTTTCTTTAAAGTAACACCTCAGTTCTTTTTCCATTTTACTTGTAAAGTTTTTCTCTTTCAATATTACATTATTTAATGTCCATCTGGATCTAATCTTTGACCCTTTCCACTTGATTATCATTGGATTGTGGTCTGCCCAGGTACTGGCTTCTATTTCCACTTCTTGAACTAGGTCACTTAACTCTGAAGAGAGCCAAATCATGTCTATCCTTGAAAATGATAGGTGTCTATAAGAATAGTACGTGTATTGTTCTTTGTTTGGATTTCTTTCTCTCCATATGTCTTTTAAATTCATTTCATCTGCCATCTTGAAAAAGGACTTCGGTAATATTTTTCTTTTTATTTTAGACGTCCTAGTTGCTTTATAATCTCTACTTTGGTTTGGAATTCCATTAAAATCTCCTATCATACAAATGTCCGCATATTCTAACTCCAAAGTCTTTTCATGTAGTTTCTTAAAGAATTCATCCTGTTTCTCATTTGGTGCATAGATTGCTATTAAGAGTATTTTTTTGTTGTTGTCCGTGATTTCAATCATCAAGATCCTTCCATCTTCATCTGCATAGATTTGCTTGGTTGGTATGCTATCTTTAACGTAAATGACCACACCTCTTTTTTTAAAGTCTGCCAGTGAGGAAAAAAATTTCCCAAGTTTGGGTTGTATTAATAAGTACGCATCTTTCTTTCGAATATGTGTCTCTTGTAAACAAATAATTTGTGTTTTTATTTTTCCTAGTTTCTGGAATATTTTTTTTCTTTTAACTGGGGAGTTAAGTCCATTTATATTAATTGAGAAAATTGAGTTTTGTTCCATATCTTATGTTTTGTATTGAGGATTTATAGCTCTAGTTGTTCTTATTTCTCTCTGTTCTCTGGTTTCCAGTCCTGGTATAGCCTCTTCTTCTGTGGCCACTCCGCCTACTGCGCCTTCTAATGGTCCCTCTGATCTTATTAGCAATGAATGCTCTTTCTCCGTCGTTCCATTAACATGTCTTCTGTAAAACTCTTCTGCTTTTTGTATAGTATCTAGTCTATATCTCTGTCCTTCCCATGTAAATATCAAACCTTCCGGTATGAGCCATCTAAACTGGGTTCCTTTTCTTATCAAAAATGTAGATAAAAACTGGTATCCTCTTCTCTTTTCCCTCACTTTTCTTGGGATTTGCTTTAACACTGTGATTTCCTTTGCTCTATATTCCAGTTTTTTGTCTCTTGTTTTCTGTAGTATTCGAAATCTCAGGATCTTTTTGGTGAACCTTACATGTATTTCTCTTGGTAAAGCATTTCTGGTTGCATACCTCGTATTCACTCTGAACGCATCATCTATTCCATCCCGTATTAATTCCTGTGGAGTTTCTAATATCTCTGTTAACATTTCTGATATTATTATAGGGAGGTCCTCTCCTTCCTCCTCAATTACATTTTGGAACCTTAGAAAATATTCAGCCTTGTCTGTTTCCCATCCTAGTCCCGTATTCTCTTTTTCCATATTGCTCAGCCTGGCACCAAACTCTTCCTCTTTTTCATCTTTTTTGTCCAATCTTCCTTTCATCTCGTTTATGGATTTTTCTTGTTTTTCCATAGCTTCTTCCTGTTTTATCATCCATTGCTGTATCTTTTCCATTTTCCCTTCTGTCAAGGCTGTTTTAGCTTCAATATTCTCTATTTTCTTATCGAGTGCTTCTAGTTTTGCCTCTAACCTCCGCTCTGTATTTTCCATTTTTGCCTCTAATCTTTGTTCTATATTTTCAATTTTCCGCTCCATACTCTCTCTAAACATCCGTATCTCTTGCATAAGTGTATCAAGTGTTGCACCCTTCTCCTTTTCTTGTTTTTCTTTTTCTTGGTGGAGCATTGTTTGTATATTTTTTTGTCCCCCTGTTAAGGAGGATGTTGGGGTCCCTATTGATGAGCCAACCGGGGTTGTCTTTCTACTCATGTTTAGATTCTATCCTTTCTCTTTTGCTTTCTTCCTTAGAACCCTCTTTAATTTAACGGTATAAATTTAGTAAATTTAGTAAATTTGATAAATTTTAGAAAGGATATCAAAAGTTAGTATATTGGTAATGCTTTATATCAAAGAGAAGAACAGAGTAAAATAGAATAGAATTGACAGGGGTGGAAGATAAAATAGAAAAGAGAAACAGAGGAGAAGAAAAAGGAGAAATAATAGAAAAGAAGAATATCAAAGAGGAATATCAAAGAAAGAATAAAGAACAAAGCAGTAGAGGGAGAAAAAATGAGTAAGACAAGAAAAAAAAGTGAAGTGAGTCCACAGTAGTAAGTATTAAATTGAGTTCAAAGGTTTTAAAGTTCAAAAATTCAAAATTCAAAAATTCCAAAGAAAAAGAACAAGGAACCGGGAAAAGAAAAAAAAAATGGAAGCAACAGTGTCTCTTTGAAATAACCGTCTGTAAGGCAACAAATTCTTAAAAGTCCACAATGTCTTGGGGAGGCCAGCAAAACAAAAAGAAAAAAGAAAGATAAAGATTTCCCTTCTTCTTTAATTCAAGGTCACTCCAACTTCTGCTTAGTAATTCTTGGTGGTTTCTCTCTTCACTCTCCCTGTTACTTTTCCAGCCACTAGGGGGAGCTCGAGTAGAACAGAGACAAATAAATTAGCACAATTCCTCCGAAAAAATCCGGTCACGGGGAGTGAGAATGACTTTTTTTTTTTAAAGCCAGTAATAAGATATAAACAAAAAGGAGTAGCCCAAAAAATTAGTGATAAGAAAGGGGAAGATCAATGTTCAATCCTTCAGTTTAAGCCTCTTCTTTCCCTTTAAACAGTAAGAAAAGGCTTGACGTTGCCAATCCACAATTATTAAAGTCCAGTCCGGGTTTTTTTTGTAGCAAAGAAAAAGGAAAAAACAACTTCCTGGTTTGTTTTCAATAGCAAGAGATCTCGCTGCTAAACTCAGGTTATTTTGTTATTTTACTGTTAATTCATCTCAGGGTGATCTCTTTGGAAGATGATAAACTTAGAAAAGGTAAACGTTCTCACCGAACGGCATGTTGATTCTTGCTCCGTTTTTAAAGGCTGTCGGCTGCTTGTTTCCCCCCCACTGGGAGGAGGGAGTCACTTGAACGATGGACTGCAGGGGGTTTTCCCTTGATCCCAAAGATATTGCGGGTACCCTTGAGATCACTAGGAGCTACCCCTCCCACTCGCCACCTCTACGGGGCGGCTGGGTCTATTTTTAGACCGATCCAAAGCCCAAGGATCAGGGATATTCCAGAGCTCCAGAAAATCCCTGTGTCGCGGCGACGCCACGCCCCCGGAATTCGGGTTTAGGATTAATTTATGGGACAGGTTTAGAATTAGAGTTAGGGTTAAGATTAGATTTGTTTGGCCTGGACTTTGTGGTATGCAAAGTAACCTTGCTGAAGTCCACGAGCCACTGAAATTATTCATACCTAAATATATTTAAACATGTAATTTAACTGAATTACAATAGGTGTATTACAAATATGTCTAGATCTGGCTTCAAGCATGCAACTGCTGTGTTTCATTTTCCAAATTTTAGGAAATAGGACCCTAGAATGACACTATTCTACTTTTTGTGATCCCTCCACATAGATAACCTTTCCAATCTTTTTTCCCCACACGAAATCTTTTGAGGAAAATATTAAATAGTAGCACAACTTGTTTTGATTGGGAATTCAAGACATTTCTTCATTATTTTCCTTACCGGGTGAAGATGATTATTATAACCACAGTTACGGCACTTTGAGTTCTGCTGGTCCCCATTACAGGTGATCTGTCCCCAGAGTGTAACGAGGACCACAATTAGACTAGCAAAACGCAAGACAACATTCCTGTCAAAAGAGATGGACATGTCAGGTTGCCTAATAACCAAGATAGAAAATCACGTGAGCAGCTCTTGGTCTCTTAAGAGCAGCTGGATCTGTAGATATTCACAAAGGATATGCTGTTGGAGAAAGATATGGAAACAGACGTGGTTTAATATTTGCACCTCAGCCTGCGTTAAAAAGTACAAATTAGAGCAACCAAAGGAAGATGTTAGCAAAACACATCACATCCCTGGACTTAGTTCTTATGCTCTTCACAATGTGCAAAGTGGAAAATATTGATTAGATATGCTCTCTAACTCCTAAAGTTCAGGGACCTTCAAAACAAAAAGATGCAAAGTAGATCACATTACTCTAAAAAGCAACTGTTTACTTAGCATCACAATATCTATACATATAAAAATGGCTGTGTGTGTGTACGTTCCACCATAACTCTGGATTTCAACCAAACTTGGTACACAGATGACTTACTCTCTGGAAAAAAATACTGTAGGGGGTAAGACAACCCTAACACTCCTCAGGTGTGTGTTCTGTTAAGATACAGCCTGTTGTGCTTTAAAATGGATTCTACTGTACTGCCATAAAATGGATTCTACTGTATAGCGCAGTGGAGATGCCACGGTAACGGCTTCACAGTACTACACAAAGGGGCTCCCTCTGGTAAGGGGGAAAATCCAACATTAGAAATTACATTTGGTCCAGACATTTACCCCCTATAAATAAATAAATACCTGGGCAATGCTGGGTTCTCAACTAGTCTGTAAATAATAAATAAATAGAAAATAGAAGAATAACACAGTTACAACAACAATGGACTTCCAGTGCCCCATAATGTTAGATTCCTGGCTTCTGGACAGGGACTGCAGAGCCACCTCAATGACCACAGAAGTACATAACAGTGTTGTCTTCTCTGAAGCCGAAGGGCTACCAAATTCTTAATCTAGTCCAGTCTATTTATAACCAGCGCACCTCAAAATATTGTTTAATCACCAGAGGTCCTCGATTCAACAACTGTACTTGTGAGGGATGTTTAGATTTTTAATGTTCATTAGCACTTAGAAAACTCCTAGTCCTTCATCTCAAGCTAAAGAAGTGAGAGTAGGTTTCTGACGACTTCCAAAGGGGAATTGATAATGGCATGATGAAAAATAGTTCAATTTTGGAACTTCTTAGAATATGATGGATCTGTCCAATCCTGCCTTTTACTCAAAACAAAGTGCCACCTCTGTCCCGTTGAGAAAGCAAGCATCAATAGCTTTTCTTTCTCTGGGCAGTGGAAAGTGGGCCCATTAAAAATGAAAAGAAAGCACCAGAGCCTTAATCCTCATCCTCTATAGCAGGGCTCTCCAAACTTGGCAACTTTAATTTATTTATTTATTTATTATTTATTTATTAATTTAATTTGCATACCTCCCTCTCTCCCGTCGGGACTCAGGGCGGTGCACAGGGATAATAAAAGATAAAATACATAAAATACATAAAATACAATCAATAAATAAATTTAAAATTAAATTAAACAAATTTAACCCGTGCTAAAATATTAAGAACCCCTATTAAAACGATGGTAAAACAAGCGATAGTAAAAACAAACTATGCCAGGCTGGCCGCATGAAAAAAGTAGGTCTTTAATGCTCGACGGAAGAGGCGAAGGTCCGTGATAGTACGAAGGTCGGGGGGCAGGTCGTTCCAGAGGGCTGGACCCGCCACAGATAAGGCCCTTCCCCTGGGAGTCGCACCCTGAGGAGGCCCTCCCTGTGGGAGCGGACAGGTCGGATGGAGGTATGTGGCAGGAGGTGGTTCTGCAAATAACCAGGACCCATGCCATGGAGCGCTTTAAAGATGGTCACCAAGACCTTGAAGCGCACCCGGAAGGCCACAGGCAGCCAGTGCAGCTCGCGCAGGAGAGGTGTTATGTGGGAGTGTCTTGGTGCTCCCAAGATCCCCCGTGCGGCCGCATTCTGCACTAACTGGAGCCTCCGGGTGCACCTCAAGGGAAGCCCCATGTAGAGAGCGTTGCAGTAGTCTAGGCGGGAAATGACAAGAGCTTGCGTAACCGTGCGCAGGGCGTCACGATCCAGAAAGGGGCACAACTGGCGTATCAGGTAGACCTGATAAAAGGCCCCCCTGGCTACGGCTGTCACATAGTCATCCAAGAACAGTCGAGAGTTAGGAGGACGCCCAAGTTGCGAGCCCTTTCTGTGGGGGCTAATGACTCGCCCCCGATAGCCAGAGATGGAACCAACTGGCTATGTCATGGCGCCGGAAACCACACCCATTCGGTCTTGGACGGGTTGAGTCATAGCCTGTTCCTCCCCATCCAGACTCGCACGACTTCCAGACACCGGGACATCATTTCAACGGCATTGTTGGGATGGTTAGGGGTAGAGATGTACAACTGAGTGTCATCCGCATACAGATGGAACTCTACCCCAAAACCACAGATGATCTCACCCAGCGGCTTCATGTAGATGTTAAACAGGAGGGGCGAGAGGCCCGACCCCTGCGGCACCCCACAAGTGAGGGGCCTCAAAGTCGACCTCTGCCCCCCTGCCAACACAAATTGCGACCGGTCGGAGAGGTAGGAGGAGAACCACCGAAGTACGGTTCCCCCGAACCCCAACCCCTCCAGCTGGTGCAATAGGATACCATGGTCGATGGTATCGAAAGCCGCTGAGAGATCTAACAGGACCAGGATAGAGGAGCAACCCCTATCCCGAGCCCTCCAAAGATCATCTACCAACGCGACCAATGCCGTCTCTGTGCTGTATCCGGGCCGGAAACCAGACTGGCGCGAGTCTAGATAGGCAGTTTCCTCCAGGTGCTGGGGGAATTGTCGTGCCACCACACTCTCAATAACCTTCGCCAAAAAGGGAAGGTTGGAGACTGGACGATAGTTGGATAATAAAGCTGGGTCCAGGGAGGGCTTCTTGAGTAGGGGCCTCACCACCGCCTCTTTCAAGATGGCTGGCAAGAACCCCTCGCTCAAAGAAGCATTTACAACCCCCTGGAGCCAGCCTCGTGTAACCTCCCGGGAGGCCAGGGTACAAGCCAGGAGGGACACGGGTCCAATATACATGTGGTGGCCTTTAATTGCCCCAGTATCCTGTCCATGCCATCGGGGGTCATGGGGTCAAACTCATCCCAAACAGTGGTCTCATTGCCTATCTCTGTCACCCCGCCCAGACTAGTCCAATTGGAGGCTAGCTCGCTCCGGATCTGAACGATTTTATCCTGCAGATAAGATCCAAATTCCTCTGCACGACCCTGCAAGGGAGCCTCCCGCGGCCTCTGGTGAAGGAGGGTGCGGGTCACCCTAAACAGGGCAGCAGGGCGGTTATATGCGGATGTGATGAGGGCGGCGAGATGGTCTTGTTTCGCCGCTTTCATCGCCACTAGGTAAGCCCGCAAATGCGACCTTTCCCCTTGTTCGGTCAGATTCAGTGCAGGTGGGCCTCCAGATGCTCTCTAGGTGTCTCTTCTGGCGTTTCATTTCCCTCAGCTCCTCAGAAAACCAAGGAGCCAAGGTAGATCAACGCCAAGTGAGAGGCCGCAAAGGCACGACGCAGTCCAGGGCCCCCGTGGCCGCACTATTCCAGGTGGCCACTAGGTCCTCAGTCAGGTCGCGGTTCAGGGATTCAGGTAATGGCCCAAGCTCCATCTGGAACCTTTTGGGATCCACCAGGCGCCTGGGGCGGAACCATATTGGCACTTCTGGCTCCGCCTCCCCACGGTGGGGTGCAGCGGTTGGAAAGTCAAGCCGGAGGAGAGAGTGATCTGACCATGACAGAGGTTCAATGACTAATTCCCCTAATCCTAGATCACTCGTCCACTGGCCGGAGGCAAAAACAAGGTCCAGAGTGTGTCCCCCGGTGTGCGTGGGGCCATGAATTATTTGGGTCAGGTCCATGGCCGTCATGGAGGCCATGAACTCCTGGGCCACCTCAGATTTCTTGCCTACCAATGGCAGGTTGAAATCCCCCATGACTAAAAGCCTGGGGGTGTCAACCGCCATCTCAGCTATCACATCGAGGAGCTCGGGCAGGGCTGCTGAGACGAAGTGGGGAGCCAGGTACACAATCAGCAAACCCAACTGCCTCCCATGACCCCACTTCACATAGAGGGACTCTATGTCTGCGGCACAGTGGTCTCCCTCGGCTCAAGACCTTCCTTAATGATAACCGCCACTCCCCCACCCCTGCCCTGGGCCCGTGGCTGATGGAATGCCCGATAACCTGGTGGACACATTTCTATGAGGGGTACTCCTTCCTCGCGGCCCAACCAGGTTTCAGTAATACCCACCAGGTCCGGGGCCCCCTCTGACACTAAGTCGTAGATGAGGTGGGCTCTGTTGGCCACGGACCTGGCGTTGCATAGCATCAGCCTAGGGCCCCGGCTCTGAAATCCCTGACCTCCTGGATTGCAGGAAGAGCCCTGGGGATGAGAGTGCGCAACTGCTTGTAAGCAGCTGGAGTGCCCTCCCAATGATCCCCGGCTCCCGCCATACCTACCCCTCCCCCAGACTGTCCTGATTGGAAGGCTCCCTGTTGACTCGATCCTATCTCCCCTCCCAATATCAGACCTAACAGCCTCCCCATCGAGATCGCGAACCAGCCTGGAGATGTTAATTTGTGGGGCAAGTCCTTTACCCACATCTATTTTCCCATGTAACCCACCCCCCTCCCTGGGACCCCTTAAGAACCAAATTAAAAAATTCCCCAAAAAACTCATGTTCCGTTTTCGCCACCTCTCGGGATTTAAAATTCCGTCATCGAGGTGGGCCCTTGTTAACGCTGAGGGCCAAACCTGCGAGAGAGAATTCTGGGATTTGAAGACCACAAGTCTTAAAGCCACCATGTTTGGAGACCCTGCTCTATTGTAAACATACCCGGATGGTTTTGGGGGGTTTTGGTACCTGAGAAGTGTGATTTTGATTTCAAAGCTGAATGGGTATTTCTCGAGAGGCACAAGGAACTGAAAGAACATCGGGACAAGGAGATTGGTGGCCGTGATGACAGCAGAGGGGAGATAAGCCACCAGCAGTTCCAGCAAGAATAGACTTTTGTCAGGAGAGTCTGCCTGTATCAAAAGATAGAGGAATTTATTTGGGCATGAATGTTATAGAAAGAAATAACGCGATTGAATAGGAGCCTTCTTTGCAAATAAGGCCTACGAGATAGAGAATTGGCTTCTTACAGGACTTACAACCATCTGTTTAGGGATCATTTGAAATTACAACAGCACTGAAAAAAGTGTCTTATGACCAGCCTTTGTACTTACACCACCCCATGGTCACATGATCAAAATTTAGGCACTTGGCAACTGACATGTATTAATGATTGCAGCACCCAGGAGTCACACAATCATCATTTGCGACCTTCCCAGCAAGCTTCCAACAAGCATTGCTCATGAGGGAAGTCAAATTTGCTTAATGACCCCATGATTCATTTAACAGCTGCAGTGATTCAATGGCAAAAAGAGGTTTTATTTTTTAAAAAATATATATATCTTTATTATTATTTGCCATATAAAACCACAGAGTCAACAAATATAGGGTAAGGGTAACTGGAAAGACATACATAAACATACCAGGGAAATATCTAGTCCCCTAGATTGAGAATTGAGTTTATCCCAGTCTAACTTATCTGTTATTATTTATAATTATACAGAGGTATTTTTTTCTCAGATTTACTATCCTCTTGTCTTATTTATTCCTCACATTGGTTTCTTAGATAGTCTATTTAGTTGGTTTCCTTGGTATCCATTACTCTCCTGTTGTACCATGCATACCATTTATTCCAACATTTGGAAAAGATTGAGTCTTGTCTATCTTTTAAGATATATGTTAGTTTGTCCGATTCTGCACAGTTGAAAATTTTGGCTATAATTAGGTGCTCTGGTGGTAGGTTAGTGTCTTTCCAATGTTGTGCAATAGCCATCCTGGTCGCTGTTATTATGTGTGAGAAGAGGTACCAATCTTGGTTTGGGATTTCACTTGGTTTGATGCCTAGCAGATACAGATCGGGTTTAAGAGGAAAATTCATACCTGTTATTTCCAAAAGCCAAATTTGTATTTTTTTCCAGAGTTGTGTGATTATTGGACAAGTCCACCATTGGTGAAAAAACGTACCCCTGGCCGTCTTACATTTCCAACATCTATCTGACGAGTTTGGGAACATATTTGCAATTCGAGCAGGTGCTAGATACCACCTATATAACATTTTATATAAATTTTTCTTAAATGAGGAGGCCAGAGTCATTTTCATGGTTTTACCCCAAACTGTTTGCCATTCCTCTAATTTAACATTCCTTCCTATATTCCTCCTCCAGGCAATCATGGCATCTTTGATTATCTCTTCTCTGACATGTCTCTACAGCAGCAAAGTATAGGCCTTAGAGATAATCTTTGTTGGTGTACCCCAAAGAATTTTATCAATATCTTGATTTGAGGTGTATATTCCAAATTCCTGTTTGTCTTTATTAAATTTAGATTTTGCCTGGGCATATGACCACCAGTCCACCTTCCAGCCCCTTGATTGTAAATCAGCCTGTGTCCTGTTACCAGTCTCATCCATCAGGTCCCCATATGTTAAATTTCTCCTTGGGTTATGGACAGTCGGGTATGTTACTGCTTCAATTGGGGCTAGCCACCTTGGAATTTGAGTATACAGCTGTTGTTTGATTTCCCCCCATGCCTTATAGAGTTCCCTAATGTGGTGAGTGACAAAACTTTTAGGTTGCCTATTTT
The DNA here is from genome assembly GCA_039707465.1 of Rhabdophis nuchalis. Taxonomy (NCBI): domain Eukaryota; kingdom Metazoa; phylum Chordata; class Lepidosauria; order Squamata; family Natricidae; genus Rhabdophis; species Rhabdophis nuchalis. The sequence goes on along the minus strand of CM077647.1, from coordinate 153,785,562 downwards.
TGGGGGGCCATAGGAATGAGTGCCAACCTTGAGATAGGTCGTAGCCTTCGATTGTCAAAATCCATCTTCTTATTAAAGTGACCCAATCCCTGACCCAGACTAGGGTGGAGGCATAGTAATAGAGCTCCCAGTTTGGGAGTCCCATGCCGCAAAAAGAGGTTTTAAAATGGGCACAACTCACTTAACAACCACCTTGCTTAGCAATGGAAATTCTGGTTGTTACAGTTGTGGTTGTAAGCCGAGGACAATCTCTACAGGCTGAACTTTAACTTCTTTTTGTTAGGTTTGAAGCATTGAGGTGCTTCTGGGGCGAAATTGTTGCAGGAAATAATGAGGCTTGGACTTCTCAGAATCAGGAAAAGTTTATTATGGCTGCCAGGTTCAGAAAGCTAGTCAAAGGCCAGCATGTAACTTCTGAACAGTGTTCTGATAGCAAACACGCATTCTTATACTTGCTGTCAAAGACAGCATCACAAATACTTAATTCATCGCTGATTGGTTAAGCTCCTTATTGCTAGACAGAGAAGTATGCAGGAAACACTAGTTTCATTCTGACTTATGTGGTTAAGCCCTATGTCTGACTTGCAAGGGACTTGGACTTCCAACTAACTCGACCTACTTACAAGCAGGTGTTCGTGATTTGACACTTGAATTTCCTGAGTTCGAGCTTCCTGTCTCAAAGATGCTTTTTGTACCTTAAATAGCATAAAAATGACTAAAGATTATCTAGTCTGACCCCGACTCATCTAACTCTTATGTCTAAAAATTGCTTTATGCCCTGCCTCAAAATGATCAGCCAGTGACATCGCTGTTGCCCAGAGGATGCTCAGTTGGAGGCTTCCTTTCATTTCCCCATGAATTAGCTCACCAAAGTGGTACCTATTTATCTGCTTGTGTTTGTACAATTTCAACTGCTAGATCGGCAGGAGCTGGAGCAAATGACGGGCGCTCACACCATCACACAGCGGCATTCAGGTCTCAAACATGAGCATGCAGATCGTCAGCCCGGCGTTCTAATCACATGATGCACCATGCTCCTATACTTTAACTTGTAAGGCCTTGCTTGACAGAACTTCGATGCAACTGGCAAAGTCTAAGTCCTTGGTCCATAAGGGCTCTGCTTGGATTTTCAGCACCACTCTTGCTGCCAAACCAGGCCAGAACTGCTTTTGTGATAACCTAAATACTTCCACCACAATATGGGGGACTGGTCACAAAGGGGTGAGGCCTTAGGTATTGGGGGAAGCACAACCTCTTGAGGGGTAGCTGAGGGCCCACATACTTACTTTTCCCAACGTCTCCTGGGAATAGGTCACGGCCAGGTAGATACAGTAAAAGGAGACTCCCAAAAGCACTAGAACCAAGATATTGATTAGACTTCTTAGGCCATAAAGGCCGACTCGCTGTGATGTGGTCAACTCTGCCTGGTGCTTGCGGAAACTGGCTTCTTCCAGGTCCATCTGGAAGAGGGGAGGAAGAGAAGAGAAGCAGCTGAAGCAGCTCAGAACAAAGGACAATCAAAGCAGCTTTAAAAGATAATCTTGAAAGATTAAAAACATACACAACACATCAGGCAGCCTACACCCAGATAAGCAAGGATTGGCACCAGACAACAATCAAGCAGAAAATAACACCCTCTCAAGGAACCACCAAGGAGAAAACAACACGCTCCGCAAAACTGGCAGGGCATGCTATTGTATATAAAAAAGGAGCAAACCCTACACTCACTAGTGCTGATGATGTTACCTAGTTGGGTAATGAAAGCTCTGCAAGCAAACAACCAAACTCCAAGGACTCCAGAAAATTAGCTCTGTCCAAACCCTCATTGAGGGATTATAGTTGCGCATTGCACAGTGCCATTTGTATGAGCATATGCTGCTTCGTGACCTTGGCAATGGTTGCTTTTAAAGCCATACAGTCAATTGTAGTTTTCCCAACAACCTAAAAACTGTGATTATATATTTTTTTAAATAGTGTCTTAATTGTATTATCCTATAGTAGCCTAGCAACCATGTGATAAATTAAAATTCAGTTAGCAATGCTCTAGCTTATCCCTTTACACTTTCCTGACAAATCAGAAATCCATTACCCTTGAAAAATAACAAAAGAAAAAGATTCTATCCATCACGTAAATCGTAAAGTTACATCTATTTGGGGGTGGGGGACAAATAGTTGCATTAATTGTTGAAAATAATCCAAAAGTTTGTTTTCTCCATATCCAGTTGTAGAACTGGGGATAAAGCTACAACTTTTGAATTTCTCACTTCTGCAGTTTCTTAGAGCCATAGAAGTAGTGTTTATGAGAGAAATTTGGGTTACAGATAGTCCTTGATTTAAGGCCACAATTGAGCCCAACATATCTCTTGTTAAGCAAGACAGTTGTTACGTGAGTTGTGCCCCATTTTACAATGTTTTCTACCACAGTTGTTAAGTGAATCACTCCAGTTGTTAGGTAAATCATGCAGTTGTTAAGTGAATCTGGCTTCCTCCATTGACTTTGCTTGTCAGAAGCCAGTCGGGAAGATTACAAATGATGATCATATGACCCAGAATAGTGCAACTGTCATAAATACATGCCAGTTGCCAAATATTGATCATGTGATAATGGGGATTCTGGGACTGCATGGAGATGCTGTGATAGTTGTAAAGTGGGAAAAGCAGTCATAAGCCACTTTTTAAAGTGCCATTATAATAAGGTGACCAGATTTTAATATTGGTAAAGAGGGACATCATTGACCGGGGTGGGGGGGGTGTCAAATTTTTTGGGAACCTATTCTGTGGGTGTGGCTTGCTTTGTGGGAGTGGCTTGCTGACCATGTGACCGGGTGGGAGTGGTTAATGGTTAGAAGCAATGGTAAAGCAAGATATCGAATTAAAACCAGAAATATTTTGCAAATTTAATTTCACACGTTAGCTGCTGGACTTATGTTTGTACAACAGTGGAAAAACAGAGATTTGAAAATGAATAAATATTACAATGTGCAGGAATAAATAAAGTGACAATTAAAATCAAGAAGGCTTTGAATATTTTTTCACGTGGGATTTGTTTTGGCAATTGCTAAGTAACAGAAACAGAAAATAGAAATCCAAAAGTATGAAAGACAACACCAAATATGTAAGGAAAGGTCATTAAAATGTAAAAGGAAATATTAATAGTAGTTGATCATTATTAATGTGTACAATTGCTGTGGGACATAACACACCCACACAAACTATGACAGTGCCAGGAAAACATCAAAAAATAAGAATCCCCCCTACAAAAGACTAAACATGAAACCATTTTTTCCCCCTAACCTAGACAAAGCCACTGGAATAAAAACCATCAAGGCATTGTGGGAAATTATAAAGGACAGTGCCAGGAAGCTCACAGAACCAGCAACCACCTAAGAATTACCTAGACAACCAGGGTGAAACACACTCTTTCTGGAAAAGCTGCCTTGCACCCACTTGGCATGCCCATAGAAAAGCAGCCACTTTGAGACACATAAACCTGGTCTGAACACTTAAGAGCAACATATTGCATCTCAAAGAAAACATTTGCAAAAAGGAATAACATTTCTTGTAGTAAATATATTTTACAAACAATTAAAAAATAAAAACTCCCTAATTAAAAAAAATTCTATAAATAAAAAAATCCTTAAAAACCATTGTTAAGTATTCAGCACACAGTAATTTAAAATGACACAATTGCAAGGTATTCTACCAGTAATAATTTATACTGTAACCATGTCAAGATATTCCACAGCTTGCTAAATGTCTTTTTTTATTTAAAAAGAGGGTTTTTTTTCCTTTTAAAACAAACATTTCATCATTCATTGATTAGTGTGTCGTCTGAATACATTGTTTTAAGTATCATAATAGCTATAGCTTACCACCAAATATGTGTGTGTGTGTGTCCATGTGTGTGCGTGTGTAAATTTGGTGGTAAGCTATAACTATTATGATAAAGTGTGTATACATACATACATATATACATACATATACACACTTTAACGTTACAACTTAATATTTCTCTTATTGCATTTCTCTTTCTAGATTATTTAATTTTATATTTTTCCTCCCAATAATCATCTTTGATATGAATAATTTTACTTACAACCTCCTTTTAAATGTATACTTATATAGCTTGCTAAATGTCTATGGAGATTCTCAGCCATCCAAGTCACGGTTTCCCAAAGGTGCTTTTTTTTCAAAAGGCAGGTGCTTTTCCCCCTGAAGACGAACTGAAGAAGCTCCTTGGGTGAGAAGCGAAACATCTTCAAGGAAAAACAAAACAAAGCCCAGTTGCCTTTAAAAACAAAAGCACCTTTGGCATAATCTCACTTCATTGAGCAGAAACATAATTTACCTTGTCGGTTCCTCCAGCAATTTGTGGAGTATGGAGTAGTATCGGACTGAAATTGTTTATACTAGTTGTGATGAAGGGAGAAGTTATTTCTTTATAGACTTCTTTAGTTTGTTCTTATTATACTCTGGTCTTTTCTTCCTTTTAAAATTTTTCTTTTTCTTTTTTCTTTTCTGCAGTTTTTATTTTTCTTAGTTTATATTAAATTTTATCTTTTAAATGGTAATATTTAGTAAAATTACTATAAAAGAATAGTAGGGCCATCACAATGTTGAGAAGTAGCCACTGAATCCATAACACATCTGGATGGTTTGGGATTTTAGGCATTAACAGAACTTGTGAAAAAATAATTGTTCATGGAAGGATTTTTTTGTCTATTTTCCCTCAAATTAAATGCATTTATTACTTTGTCAAAGAGTTCAAAGATAATGGTAGATGTTATCCAACAGCGGAGCAGAAAGGTCTCCCAGGATTTTCAGTGAAAATTTTCAGAAATTGCAATTAGGAATAGCAAATTGGCTTTACTTTTTCTTTTTTCATCAATACTTTCCCCAACCAATTTGATAAGCTGTGCAAACAGGCTATGAAACTGTTTGCCATAGGGGAATGGAGGCTAAAATACAAAGAAATGGTTGCTGGAATTGGATATGTCTAGAAGGAGTAGGGGTGACATAGTATTCCAATATCTCAGGGCTGCCACAAATAAGACGGAGTCAAGCTATTCTCTTGAAGGCAGGACAAGAAGCAATGGATGGAAACTAATCAAGGACAGAAGCAACCTAGAACTAAGGAAAAATTTCCTGACAGAACAATTAATCAGTGAAACAACTTGCCTCCAGAAGTTATGAATGCTCCAACACTGGAAATCTTTAAGAAGAGATTGGACAACCATTTGTCTGAAATGGTATAGGGTTGGACTATAAGACTTTCAAGGTTCCTTCCAACTCTGTTATTCTGAATATTGAGATTGGCCTTTAGTACATCATACCTCACAATGTACTTGAAGTCATTAGTGTATAGAGGTTTTCTGAGAACTTTTTAAAAAAAGAGCAAATATGAATATTTGTCCCAGAGAAAAGAGGGCAAAAATCCTCATCTGGCATTGCCACTGTTTTCTCTGCAGATTTTTTATAGCTTTCTAAAAGTATTCTTGCTTCTCTATCTGTGAGACACACCCCATTAGCTTGTCCTGATGAGATTTTGAGAATCCCATTGTGAGTATCGACAACACCGCTTATCTTCTACACTCCCCCAAGAATTTAGAATAGGAACATTAATGTGAAATGTACATTACTCTTTTTTTTTTTTTTTGTTAAAGTAAATATTTAAACCTGGTGTGAAGTCGTGGCTAGGGGACGAGACAAGGCAATCCAAAGCAAAGGCGAAGCTGAGGCGGGCTCCCCAAAAGAAAGCGCCAAGTGGCCAAGGGGCTCCATGGGGAAAAAAAACTTCACTGCCGAACGATGAACAAATGGGAAGGTTAACAGGCGCGTGCAACGCACGGTGGGCGAGGAGACGGGCGACTTTGCTATGCCTTGCTTTGCTTTGGATTGCCTTGTCTTGTCCGTTCCCCTTTGCTATGTCATAGCAAAGTGGCCCGTCTCTTCGCCCGCTGTGCGTTGCGCGCACCTGTTAACCTTCCCGTCTGTTCATCGCTCGGCAGTCAAGTTTTTTCCCCCCCACGGAGCCCCTTGGCCACTCCGCACCTTCTTTTGGGAGCCCGCCTCAGCTTCCCCTTTGCTTTGGATACTTGGATAAGGTGACCAGATATTAACACGTCTTTCAAAAAATCGGGACATTTTTAAGAGCCCGCGGGAGGCGGGACTAATTCTTTGAAAGTGTGATTGTCCCGCCAAAAGCGGGACGTCTGGTCACCTTAACTTTGAAGATCACTAAATGATTGTAAGTTGAGGACTACCTGTATCTAATGATCTTTGTTTCCTGAGTAGCTTATAGCAACAGAAAAAGGTGAAAGAACATTGTGTTGCAGAGGTTGAAATGACAGCCTTTCTTAGGCTATGAATAAATTTTTGGAAAAATAATTCCCACTAGAATTTGGGTCTAAGGAGGAAAAATGCTCTACTGGAAGCCACATTAGTTCAGGATAAATGGTAGCACTCCTTTTCCTTCCTTCCTGTGGGAAAAGGGTCAGCCCAACCCTTCTGGAGCATGACACATTCAAAGGGCTGCTTCACATGCTCTCAGAGATCTGGTTTTAGCATCTGTCCTTACCCGTAGCTCGTAGCGGATGCTTTTATGCTTTAACTGAACCATGTTATCTTGCATCAGGCTGAAATCCCAGCCAGCAAAGACTTTGTTGCTGTAGGATGCAAGCGATGTGTCTTCGCTAACCAGGCTTTGTTTGAGGCAGAGGACTGACCTGAAGACGGATGGAAAACAAAGAAATATTTAAAAAGGAGTCTCCTGACAGGTAGATCCATGGGGAAGGCTGCTTATTATGGGCGGGGAAAACAGTTCTTAGATGAATGGAATCCACTAAATCGAGTTGACATGAAGGACACAGAGAGAGATAGAAGGCCGCAGCCTGTTAATCATACTAGAACAATTCTCATAGATTAGGTTTGCTCCATATCTCAACCTACAAATGGGAGATGCTTTCCTTTCTGGTATCTGGCAATTCCAAAGCTGCTCCCTCCTCTTGGTTTAGGGAAGATGCTTTGCTCCGTTTTATTCTTTTATTCTCCGAACTACTCAAAATTTCCACTACCGATTCTCCGAACTACTCAAAATTTCCACTACCAATTCTCCGAACTACTCAAAATTTCCACTACCGGTTCTCCGAACTACTCAAAATTTCCACTACCCATTCTCTGAACTACTCAAAATTTCCACTACCGATTCTCCGAACTACTCAAAATTTCCACTACCGGTTCTCCGAACTACTCAAAATTTCCACTACCAATTCTCCGAACTACTCAAAATTTCCACTACCAGTTCTCCGAACTACTCAAAATTTCCACTACCCATTCTCTGAACTACTCAAAATTTCCACTACCGATTCTCCGAACTACTCAAAATGTCCACTACTGGTACTCTGAACTATTCAAAAATTTTGCTACAGTTCTCCAGAACCTGTCAGAATCTTCTGGGTTTCACCCCTGAAGTGACCTGAGATCCATTAACTATACAGGTAGTCTTTGACTTACAACCACTTGTTCAGTTTGAAGTTACAATGGCACTAAAAAAAGTGACTTATGACTGTTTATCACACAACTGTTGCAGCATCCCCATGATCACGAGATCAAAATTTGGACGCTTGGCAACTGGTTCATATTTATGACAGTTCCTATGTCCTGAGGTCATGTGATCCCCTTTTTGCGAACTTCTGACAAGTAAAGTGAAAGGCAGATTTGCCTAACAGCCATGTAGCTAAATTAACTGCTGTGATTCACTGAGCAACGTTGGCAAGAAAGGTTGTAAAATGGGGCAAAACACACAATAACTGTCTTGCTTAGCAGCAAACATTTTGGGCTCAATTAGTTGAGGACTATCTGTAGTAACTTGAGATCCCTTAGTTATAGGTATGTATGCTTACATTATCTGTTGCTTATCTGCTAGTCTCTCTCTGAGATGTATAAATAAGGGTGCAACCCTTTGCTTGTCAATATTTTTTCATTCATTTTTCTCCTATCTATATTATTTATACAAATACCGTATTTTTCAGTGTATAAGATGCACCGGAGTATAATATGCACAACGATTTTGAAGAGGTAAACTAAAAAAAAAAAGGGGGGGGTTGCACTCTGCAGGCCTCCCAACCTTTCCGCACGCCTCATTTTTTTTTTGCAAAAAATAGGGTATGCATAGGATTTGGGAGGCTTGTAGAATGCTCCTGAAGGCTGGAGGGTGGGGGAAACGAGCAAAAAACAGCCCGTTTTTCATTTGTTTTTGTCTTCCCCAACTCCAGGAACACTTTACAGGCCTCCCAAACCTCTGCATATCCATTTTTGTGAATGGCGTGGGGTTTCAGTAGGCCAAAAATGCTGTATTCAGTGTATAAGACGCACCCAGATTTTCACCCTCTTTTTTAGGGGAAAAAGGTGCATCTTATACTCCAAAAAATACAGTAGCTCAAGGTGGCATACATACCCAACACACCTTCCTCTTCCTATGTTTCCCACAACTCTGTGAAGTGGGTTGGGCTGAGAGAGAGTGCCTGGCGCAAGTCATCCAGCTGACATTTATAGCTGAGCTAGGACTTGAACTCATGGTTTTCCACTTTCTAACATGGAGCCTTAACCAGTAGACCAGGGGTCCCCAACTTTTGCAACTGTCTGGAGAATTCTGGGAGCTGAAGTCCTTCAGATTTAAAGTTGCAAAAGTTGGGGACCCCTGCAGTAGACTAACCTGGCTCTCATTCTTGTGAGGGAGTTCCTCCAATACACATTGTTTAATTAATACTGTACAAGTAGTCCTTGACTTACAATAGTTCATTTAATGACCATTCAAATTTACAGTGGCACGGAAGAATGTGACTTATGGCCATTTTTCACAGTTGCAACCTTTGCAGCATCCCCAGAATCATGGGATCAAAATTCAAATGCTTGAAAAATGGTTCATATTTACAACCGTTGTTGTATTCCAAGGTCATGCAATCACCTTTTACGAACTCCTCACAAGCAAACTCAATGGGAAAGCCAGATTCATTTAACAACCACATTACTAACTATGGTGGTTCACTTAACCACTGTTGCAAAAAAGGTTGTAAAATGAGACAAAACCCACTTAACACATGTCTCACTTAAGAACAAAAATTTTGAGTCCAGTTGTCGTAAGTGACTACCTGTACTGAGCCTTGATTGCTCACTTGGGGACTTGTGTTTTGATTCCGCATTATAGAGACCGCAGCAGTGCTCACCTGCGAACAATCCAGGCCAGGCAGAACAGCAGGTAGAAAAGTGTTGTGAGGAGATAAGCGAGAGGAATGGCATAGGCAAAGTTGACAAAGCTGACAGCCATATTTGGATAATAGCCATAGAACAAGTAGGTTTGTTCTATGAATCCCTGGAGAGAAATAAACATTCACATCACACCAGTGGTGGGATTCAAATTGTTTTACTACCAGTTCTGTGGGTGTGGCTTGGTGGAAATGGCAGGGGAAGGATACTGCAAAATCCCCATTCCCTGCCCACTCCAGGGGAAGGTTACTGCGAAATCCCCATTCCCTGCCCATTCCAGGGGAAGGTTACTGCGAAATCCCCATTCCCTGCCCACTCCAGGGGAACGTTACTGCGAAATCCCCATTCCCTGCTCACTCCAGGGGAAGGTTACTGTGAAATCCCCATTCCCTGCTCACTCCAGGGGAAGGTTACTGTGAAATCCCCATTCCCTGCCCACACAAGGGGAAGGTTACTGTGAAATCCCCATTTCCTGCCCACTCCAGGGGAAGGTCACTGTGAAATCCCCATTCCCTGCCCACTCCAGGGGAAGGTCACTGTGAAATCCCCATTCCCTGCCCACTCCAGGGGAAGGTTACTGCAAAATCCCAATTTCCTCCCAATCAGCTGGGACTGGGAGGCAGAGAATAGATGGGGCGAGGCCAGTCAAAGGAGGTATTTATTGGTTTTCTGAACCATTCAAAATTTCCACTATCGGTTCTCCAGAATTGGTCAGAACCTACTGAATATCACCTCTGCATCACATATGTTGGTTTCTATAGCTGCTTCCCAAGGTATTGGGAATACATCCTTGAGGATATAATTTCTTACCTTGCCTGACAGAAGATCCATAATATAGGAAAAGTAGCTGACCAAGCCTTGAGGGACAGGATTGTATTTTTGACATAGTGCATTCACTGGAAGGAATCAGGGAACAAGAATTAGCTTTCCAACATGGATGGGGCTCAAGGGCTGCATGCAGGCTTCTGATTTTTGCAAGAGTGGGTCATAGTCCTTCTCAGAAAAAATAAAATAAAAAGTAAAATATGGACAAAATACCAGATGCTCTTAGCACCATTCCCAGAAAAAAAAAAGGATTTACCTTGCTACTTTCAAGTGGGAAATGTATGATCTTGGTTGCTGAAGTAGCTCTTTCCAAGCCACTCGTGTACATTCTCCTTCACAGTACATTTGCAGCCTATTCTTCTAACAAGCCTTTTAGTCATGTCATTTAGGTAATTTAGTCTTTGACCTTAATGGTTTTATGGTAATTACTCCTTTAGATGGCAGTGCACTTCATTTCCTATTTCAAAGCATCTTAAAACCCATCCTAGCTCTTTGAAAAGCAGGGAGTAATTATCCAATTTGCTTCAAAAGATAGCAACTAATGCTTTTATTGACTGATTGATTGAAGGATGGCTGTTTTAAATATTGTGTGCTGTTCCTCAAAATTGAGTTTATGTATTTCCAAATGAGGTAAATGTACATTTCTTATTACTTATACAAGAGCACCCTGTGTATCTGCTCTATAGGTCTTCCCTGCCAGCATCACAAACATTTTATTGACAAGAGTCCAAATGGCAAGCAGAAATTCAATCAGATTCTCCCTCCTTGAAATACAGTGTAATTAAAGCAATGCCTTATATACTGATTATCCTTTGTTGAGCAGAGTTGGGCTTCAGGGTTTAGCGACCCTGATCTTAACAACAGATTTCTGACATTTTGCCAGCGACTGTGGCTGGCATTTTTAAAGGCAAGGTGGTCTGCTACAACTGTTGAAATTCTGCCTCCACCTTAAGGCATAATAGAACCATAGGATTGGAAAAATACCTTAAATGTCTTCTGATCCAACCCATAGCAGGAATCCTCAGATCATCCCAGGTAAATGGGTGTTTAATTTTTGTTTGAAAACTTCCAGGGATGGACTCCAAGAGGTAGGCTGTTTCATGGTTAGGAAATTCTGCCATATTTCAAGTTTGAGTTACTGTCTGTAAAGCTTCCACCCATTAGTTCCTGTACTAGCTTCAGGTATTACATAGCATAAATCTACACCTTCTTCTATGTACTGGAAGATTTTACGTGTCTTTCTTTACACAAATCTTACTCAATTATTTTAGAGGTTCGTTTGATAATTCAATCTCCAAGACCCTCACTATTTTTGTTACTTTTCTGTGCTTTTTCAGCACCGTGAGCTGCATCAATAGAGGCATAATTTTTGAGATCACGAAAAGTGATTCAGCCATTCTCACTGTTTGTACCACATTTAGAATACTGACCAGTGTTGCATAAAGTGGAACTATCACATCCCATAATTTTTAGCAACATGTTTAATCTGTGGTCTAGGACACACGGATCCATACAACTTATCCTATATCTGTACATCTTATTTTTCCTGTCTAAATGCAGGATCTATAATTCTTGCCACCAAACTGAGTTTAGTTAGAAAAAGCTTGATGCTCAAGTCTTTCAAGATTCTTTTATAATAATAATAATAATTTAATACTTATAGACCGCACCCTCTCCCCATAGGGACTCGGGGCGGTGCACAGGAAGAATAAAAACGATGACTATATACAACATTTCATATTAAAAATAGATTAAACAGTACCTGTGCTAAAATACCCGTTAAAACTAACTAGACTAAAAATTCCCCAATAAACCCAAAAACAGAGGAATAACTATCCCAGGCCGGCAAGGCAGAAAAAGTGTGTTTTTAGTTTAAGACGGAAGGAGCGGAGGTCCGTGGTGGTCCTAATGTCGGGGGGGAGGTCGTTCCAGAGGGCTGGGCCCGCCACAGAGAGAGCCCTTCCCCTGGGTGTCGCCCGCTGACAGAGTCTAGTGGACGGCACCCGGAGAAGTCCCTCTCTGTGGGAGCGAATCGGCCGTGAGGATGTATGAGGCAGGATCCGATCCCGCAGATAGCTAGGTCCCGAGCCATGGAGCGCTTTAAAGATGATAATTAATACCTTGAAGCGCACCCGGAAGACAACAGGCAGCCAGTGCAGCTCGCGCAAGAGCGGTGTTACATGGGTATACCTTGTGGTACCCATAATTGCTCGCGCGGCTGCGTTCTGGACTAGCTGAAGTCTCCGGGTGCACCTCAAGGGAAGCCCCATGTAGAGAGAGTTACAATAGTCCAGTCGGGATGTCACGAGCGCGTGAGTGACTGTGCGAAGGGCGTCCCGATCCAATAGGGGGCGCAATTGGCGAACCAGGCGAACCTGGTAAAACGCCCTTTTGAAGCTTAAGTGCATCTCCCTAGGGGGGAACCCAATCCTGCCTCAGCCTTGGGCCGAACATCCTTTCTACCCTTTGACTATGTCATTTTAAAAAAAAAACGTCGACAAGCAGTGGGCCTAGTATGGGGCATGTTTGATATTGTATTTTTTTCAGGGTGAACCCTCCAAGGCCATTCTTGATTGCATTGGCACATAGGAATAAATCAAATACATTTTATATTGATTGCTCAGGACACTTAAGTCTGGAACACACGTGCCATGGGTCATTCACTCACCCAAACTACTATTTGCTTGACTTGTCCAGTTGAGTTGTAGAGCTTCAAAGGCAGCGTTTGGAGCAATCACGAATCCCACCACCAGCAAGGAAGCCACAAAATTCATCAGGACCAAGAAACGCAAAAAGTTGAAAAAGGATTGGATCCCTGTTCCAAAATGGCCTTTGGAGACAGAATACAAATAGTCACAAGACAAGCTCAAACTCCTAAGCTATTGTTCTCTCCAAAATAGTCCTTGGGGGCCTTGCCTGTACCTTCAATGTGGTGCAGAGTGCCTCGCCACAACCCGGCTGAGGAAATGGCTGTGTTTGCCTGACTCTGGAGATGGCGCAGCATTTTCAACTTCTCTATGCGCCAAAGTTGCCAACCGCTGAGCTGCTTGACTGCCTGTTTCTGCAGCATTCTTAAAGCAAAGGGTGGTTAAATGAGAAACTAACATAACTGCAATTAAATACATGAATTAAAGTGTGTGGCATTACTTTCCTCCCCCACCCTCCCCTGCTCCCCGGGCCACCTATTATGTCCAATCCCTCAGGTCCTATAAAAATGTCATCAGCATGGAAAAATCTAATCCACGAGTTAAGAGAAATATTCAAAGTAGGCAGTGACGGGATTCTTTTTTTTTACTACTGGTTCTGTGTGTGTGGCTTGGTGGGAGTGGTGTGGCTTGATGGGTGTGGCTTGATGGGCGTGGCAGGAAAAGGATACTATAAAATTTCTATTCCTACCCCATTCCTGGGGGAATGTTACTGCAAAATCCCCATTTCCTCCCAATCAGCTTGGACTCGGGAGTCAGAGAATAGAAAAGGGGGCAGGGCCAGCCAGAGGTGGTATTTACTGGTTCTCTGAACTACTCAAAATGTCCACTACCGGTTCTCCAGAACTGATCAGAACCTGCTGAGTACCACCTCTGAAAGTAGGGCTCCTAATCGCTTCGATCAAGATATTATTCAATAGGCCTGTGTTTCACTTAGAAACTTCTGTGCCTTCCCACATCACAACCCGCTAGGACTATATCACTGGATCTCTTCCCAAATGTTCTGAATTCCCAGCTGTCTTTGTTCTGTTCCACAAGAGTCTCCAGAAAAGATGGAGCCCAATTAAGATGTTTCTCTTGAGAGGGTGGCCTTCAGTCGCAATTCCCATAATTAGCATTCACCGTGTTCTCTGAGGACACAGAGCTGGGAATGTTATTTTAATTACACACTTTTCAATGTTCTCCTCCTCAAGAGTCTCTCGGCAAGAATCAAGAGCTTTGGTACCTGAGCTTGCGTTTCTCCTCCAGGCAGAGAGGCATCTCCTTCAGAAGCCGGCTGTCTTCCCCTTCTTCCAGCAACACTTCATGGGAGTCCTCTGTGGGCGCTGATGCCCCCTCCCAAGCCTCCTCCCAAGCTGCTGCTTTTTTACCACGGAAACGTAGCGTCTGATTGCTTGGTAGCTGGAGAAGGAGTGATGGGAAGACTTGCTGGCCCCCATCAAACTCTGCCAATGGAGTCCGAAATAAGAGATCAATCCAGAGCAGGTCATCCTGAGCAGTCCATATGCATTCAAAGTTACAACTATTTGTTCAAATTTATGGTTAATTAAGCATGCAGCTATAGAAGTTTACAGAACAAGCAGAATCAACATTTATCCTTGTGGTTAATAGAGGGCATTCTCCATGCTAAATGAGGCACCTTTCAATTATTGTATGCAGTGTTTTTCAACCTTGGCAATATTAAGATGTGTGGACTACAACTCCCAGAATTCCCCAGCCAGCTATGCTATACTGACTGGGGAATTCTGGGAGTTGCAGTCCATACATCTTATAATTGATAAGGTTGAGAAAACATGTTGGTTTGTCATCAATTTCAGGTAACTAACTGACCTATAACTTTAATGCTGCTATAACAAAGAAAGATTCGCTCATTCAGCAAACCTTGAATCCAATATCAAGGACACTTGTTCTCATCATAATCTAGATAATAGGAATTCAGGACTTTGAGGATATTTTCCTGCCCAGGTGAATAAAGAACTATGAAGAAGGCCATGAGGTAAATCCACCATTTGGCCTGGCAGTACACAGAACCTTATATTAGGAAAATATGATTATATTGCCTACTGATCTCTGCCCTTTGGCATTTTTGTCGATGAAAGTCTACTGCAAGTTCTATAAAGTCTTATTTAATTACCGTACATTTGTTGAGTGGTTAATTGCAGCCTATCCTATCATGGAGGAAATCTTTAGACTGATAAATTTCCTATCAGCCTCAAAAATGTATAAAACAATCTGATCTCTTAAGTTCCTGGATCTATGAAAGAGAGCAAATTGAAACTTAACAGAATGCTGATTGTCACATATTCAGAGGTTTAGGGGCTCCAAAACTGTTGGTTAGTTAGACTGGTGCATTTTTATATAAATATATACAATTGTAATAGCAGGCAACATGGTGGCTATGAATAATAAATTAGTATTTCTAAAAGGTTATTTCACTTTCAAAAAATTAAGTAGAAAGATGGCCTAGACCAGTGATGGCAAACCTTTTTCGCCTCGGGTGCCTAAAGCACGCACGCTCACCCTATTGTACGCGCTCATGTGCCCGCCCCATAATTTAATGCCTCCCATACCGTGCCCCCTGAGCATGCACGCTTGACACCCCCTGCTGCCCTGTGCATGTGCACATGGCTTTTTTAGAGCCCAGGGAGGACTCCCGCACCCCTGGAGGCAGGAAACAGCCTGTTTTCTGACTTCCGGTGGGCCTGGTAGGTCCATTTTTTGCCCTCCCAAGGCTCCAGAGGCTTTCTAGAAACCTGGGGAGGGCGAAAAAAGGCCCAACACGCAAACTGGAAGTTCAGGAATGGACGGCCCATTGGGCCATTTTTCTCCCTCTGGAGGCTTCAGGGGGGCAAAAACTGGCCAAAAATCAAGGCCAAAAATCAGCTGGCCAAGCACGCTCATGTGCACTGGAGCTGACAGGGCAACGCCTCGCGTGCCCTCAGAAATGGCTTTGTGTGCAACCTGTGGCACCTGTGCCATAGGTTCGCCATCATGGGCCTAGACTAACACAAGTTGCCATTCCCTATTTTTATTTACAAAAACACACTTGGGGTCCATTCTTAAAAAGCAAACTACAGGTAGTTCTCAACTTACCATCATAATTGAGCACAAAATTTGTGTTGATAAGTGTGAAATTTATTAAGTGAGTATTTGCCCCATTTTACAACTTTTCTTGCTACATTTGTTAAATGAATCCCTGCAGATGTTAAATTAGTGACACAATTGTTAAGTGAATCTGATTTCCACATTGATTTTGTTTGCCAGAAGGTCACAAAAGCAGTGGATTCTGGCTTATGCTACTGCCAGTTCTCTCAGGGACACGCTTTGCGCGCGCATGCCCTTGATACACAAGTAGTGTGCATGTGCAGAAGCAAAAAACAAGATGGCAGCAGCTGTAGAATTCGTTCAGGGATATGGCAGGGCGAGTTACTACCTACTCGGCTGAACCTGTCGGAACCTGTCGGAACCCACCTCTGCTACTGTTATAAATGTGAGTCACTTGTCAAGCATCCAAATGTAAATCATTTGACCATGGGGATGCTGCAATGGTCATAAGTGTGAAAAATGGTCATGTCATTTTTTTCAGTATAAGTATAATCTTAATCAACAGTGATGTTGTAACTTCAAACGGTCACTAAACAAACTGTTGTAAGTCGAGGACTACGTGTAGTTGCAGGTGACTGATTTCTGTCTTGCGCATACATAATATCCCTTCCCTGTGTTTTGAAGATTGGGGTTGTTTTATTTGTAAGAACACTCACAACCTTCTCTGTTAGTTCCAAACACATTCGCTGATCCAAAATGTTAGGCAAATGCAAGCCACAGAGAAGCAGTTAATTTCCATTTTAAAATGCATTTCACTTGGGAGATCAATCTAAGCAGATCAGAAAGGGCCTAAAGGTTGTTAAAGCTTGTCACTGTCACAGAATAACCCAACCAAAGCAATTCATCTCAAAAGAACCTACATTGAATAGAGCAGGGGTCTCCAACCTTTGCAACTTTAAGTCTGAAGGACTTCAGCTCCCAGAATTCTCCAGCCAGCTTTGCAGCTGGCTGGAGATGTCTGGAAGCTGAAGTCCTTCAGACTTAAAGTTGCAAAGGTTGGAGACCCCTGGAATAGAGGGAAGTAAATCCATCTTATTTGAAAGAAAATAAATATTTCACAGATATATCTTATTCTTCTTTCTCTAGGTGCCACATTGAATCTACCGGAGAAGCTTGTAACTCCACCACCATTTTTGTTTCTCTAAGTGCTCTTCTTTTTTTTTCTCCCTGCCATTTTGATTCCTCTAAGCAGAGCTGGCAACTTAATTCCATATTAGCCCTAATTCAATATTGTTGAATAATACAGAATATTTTTTCTGTAACTTCCAGAACCTCTTCTAACTGTGGCACCACATTATAATACTGTACAGCAAGTGTCAGAAGTAGGCAGCACTGTTTCATTCCATTTCTTAATAACAAAAAAAGAAAGAAAGCAACCAGTAATGTACAACTAAAATACAGTGCGGAAAAACAAAATAAAATACCAACCTATCAAAAAAATATTCTGAGACCTTGAAAGATTTTGTGTCTTGAATTTTGCCTTGGTGCTTTACCATCCTATGTTTGCTCCCTTCTTATTGCAAGTTAAGTGTGGAGTTATAGAAATTTGCACTTCAGTTATTATAATGTGCTTGAGTGTGCTATGGATTCTAGAAAATATCCAGATAAGAGGGTTCAGACATCCAATAGGTCAAACTTTCCCAAGCATGTTTCCCAAGATTAATAAAAAGTTGCTCCAAAATAATATTTGCAGCAGAACTCGTCACATATAATCCAAATCAGAGAACAATTGCGTCTTAGTATTTTGTCTGCAGACAGTGCAATGATTCAAGATCAGAGAAGGCAGTGTGGTAGGTGGAGGAATTTTGCTAAAGAAGAAGAAAATGCTGGAGATTTTTGGTTATCAGCCATTCCCAGATCAAAACAATAAAAGTACTTAGCCAAAGTACCTGTTTCCTCTTCTTGGCTCCTTAAACTGCTTTTCCTGAAATCTTCTTTCATGGCTGCAAATTATCCAGCCATATAATTCAGTGCAATTCTGGTTGTGTTTAGACCGAACAAGGAACAAGGAAGTAGAATACAAAACTGGGCATGGATTAATGATTCTTCCAGGTATATGCCCCAAACGTTGTAACCAGGCAACCAATATCTTAGAATACTGCAAACATGTATAGGTATAAAGCTTTCACTTTAGTGCACTTATTTTGAAAAGCACAGCAGCTTTAGGAATGAAAGTATGAACAAGCATTTGAAGAAGAGCTTTTTGGAAATTCAATTATTATATCTATATAAATAAAAAGTTAACTATGAGTTTGTTCAAAACCACTAATCTCAGAAACTACTGCTCTGATCACCACCAAATTTTCATACGTTCTTACAAGTGCAGCACCAATGATACATACAGATTGTGTGGATGGCACACCGGTGCCAGGTACATACCACACAAATGTACAACTGCAGCTCTTCTCTGTGTTTCCTTCACTCGCTCACTCGCCCCTTAATAATAATAATAATAATAATAATAATAATAATAATAATAATAATAATAATAATAATAATAATAATAATAATAATAAATAATAATAATAATAAATTTATTTTATATACCGCATCCTCTCCCCAAGGGGACTCGGAGCGGTGCACAGGGAAAAATTAAAATACTGTAAAATATACATACAAAAATAAATACAATGAATAAAAACGAATTAAATTTGGTTGTCCCTGCACTAAAATCCCCACATTAAAACTAACATTCCCTAACGCCCTAAAGGTAGAGACTAACCTAGGCCGGCCAAGCAGAAAAAGTATGTTTTAAGTTTTTGACGGAAGGAGCGGAGGTCCGTAGTTGTTCTAATATCGGGGGGAAGGTCGTTCCAGAGGGCTGGGCCCGCCACAGAGAAGGCCCTTCCCCTGGGCGTCACCCGCTGACAAAGTCTAGTGGACGGCACCCGGAGAAGTCCCTCTCTGTGGGAGCAAATCGGCCGTGAGGATGTATGGGGCAGGATCCGATCCCGCAGATAGCTAGGTCCCGTGCCATGGAGCGCTTTAAAGATGACAACTAGCACCTTGAAGCGCACCCGAAACACGACAGGCAGCCAGTGCAGCTCGCGCAAGAGAGGTGTTATATGGGTGTACCTAGCGGTCCCCATTATTGCTCGCGCGGCTGCATTCTGGACCAGCTGCAGTCTTCGGGTGCACCTCAGGGGGAGCCCCATGTAGAGAGAGTTACAATAGTCCAGTCGGGATGTCACGAGGGCATGAGTGACTGTGCAAAGGGCATCCTGATCCAATAGGGGGCGCAACTGGCGTACCAGGCAAACCTGGTAAAACGCCCTCCTGGCCACGGCTGTCACTTGGTCTTCCATGGACAGCCGGGTATCCAGGAGGACACCCAAGTTGCGCGCCCCATCCACAGGGGTAAGGTGTTCGCCCCCTATGGCCAGTGATGGAGTCAGCTGGTTGAATCGGGCGGCCGGAAACCACAGCCACTCGGTCTTGGCCGGATTGAGTCTGAGTCTGTTACTTCCCATCCTGGCCCGCACGGCTTCCAGGCACTGGCACATCACCGCTACGGCATCGTTGGGGTGGTTTGGGGTAGATATGTACAACTGCGTATCGTCAGCGTAGAAGTGGGTACTCTACCCCAAAACCACGGATGATCTCACCCAGCGGCTTCATATATGTGTTGAACAGGAGAGGCAAGAGGACCGACCCCTCAGGCACCCCACATGTGAGGGGTCTCGAGGTCGACCTCTGCTCTCCTGCCAACACAAATTGCGATCGACCGGAGAGGTAGGAGGAGAACCACCGTAAAACGGTGCCTCCCACCCCCAACCCCCCCAGCCAATTCAATAGGATACCATGGTCGATGGAATCGAAAGCCGCTGAGAGGTCTAATAGGACCAGGATGAAGGAACAACCCCCATCTCTGGCCCTCCAGAGATCATCTACCAACGCGACCAATGCCATCTCAATGCTGTGCCCGGGCCGGAAGCCGGACTGGCGCGGGTCTAGATAATCAACTTCCTCCAGGTGACGGGGAAACTGTTGTGCCACCACACTCTCAACAACCTTCGCCAGAAAGGGAAGGTTGGAGACGGGACGATAGTTGGCTAATAGAGCTGGGTCCAGAGAGGGCTTCTTCAGGAGGGGCCTCACCATGGCCTCTTTAAGGGAGGCAGGCAAGAAACCCTCACTTAGAGAAGCGTTGACAACCTCCTGGAGCCAGCTTCGTGTCACCTCCCAGGATGCCAGTACAAGCCAGGAGGGACACGGGTCCAATAAACATGTGGTGGCTCGCAGTCGCCCACGTAACCTGTCCATATCCTCGGAAGTAACAGAGTCAAACTCCTCCCAACCAAGATCTGCCTCGTGTAATCCCACTGGGCCATCAATGGAGACTAGCTCGTTCTGAATCTGAGCGATTTTCTCCTGCAGATAAATCACAAATTCCTCTGCTCTACCCTGTAATGGGGTTTCCCGCACCCTCTGTTGTAGGAGGGAGCGGGTCACCCTAAACAGGGCGGCAGGGCGGTTACCTGCGGATGCTATGAGAGTGGCACAATGATGGCGTTTGGCCACTCTCAGCGCCACAATGTAAGTCCGTAAATGGGCTCTTACCTATGTCCGGTCGGATTCAGATCGAGTAGACCTCCATCTTCTCTCTAGGCATCTCTTGTGGCGTTTCATCACCCTTAGCTCCTCGGTAAACCAAGGAGCCAGGGTGGCTCGCCGCCGCAAGAGAGGCCGCAAGGGCGCGACCCGATCCAAGGCTCCCGTGGCCGCGGTATTCCACGTGGCCACGAGGTCCTCCATCGGGGTGCGGGTCAGGGGTACAGGAAGTGGCCCAAGCACCGCCTGGAACCCATCAGGGTCCATCAGGCGCCTGGGGCGGAACCAAATAGGTGACTCAGGTTCCACCTCCCCGCGGTGAGGAGTAGCGGTTGGAAAGTCGAGCCGGAGAAGTGAGTGGTCTGACCATGGCAAGGGCGTGATGACTATGTCCCCTATACCCAGATCACTCTTCCATTGGCCTTGCCCTTTGCGGCCCCTCCAACCCGGCCGCTTTTCAACTCACGTCACTTGCACGAGCGGTGGAGCGGCCCACATCATATCTGCGACGGTCGCCTCCTCACTGGCCTCTCTCTCCTCTGCTGCTGCCACCCCCCTCCACCAACCCCCCCCCAAGGCTGCTGCCGAGTCAGTGACCTCTCCTCTGCTGCTGCTGCCGCCCCCACTCCACCAACTCCCCTCCACAAGGGTGCTGCCAAGTCAGCGGCCTCTCCTCTGCCACTGCCGCTGCCCCCCATCCCCCCGCCGCCCCCCCAACTCCCTCCCATAAAGCTGCTGCTGAGTCAGTGGCCTCTCCTCCTCCGCTGCCGCTTCCCCTGCCCCCCTCCACCAACTCACCTCCCCACAAGGCCGCTGCCAAGTCAGTGGCCTCTCCTCTGCCACCGCCCCACTCCGCCAACTCCCCCCCCCCAAGGCCACTGCCGAGTCAGCAGTCTCTCTCTCCTCTCTCTCTAGGTAGCTAGGTAGGTAAGTAGGTAGGTAGGTAGAGGGATAGAGGAAGAAATACGGTAGGTAGGTAGGTAGGTAGAGTAAGAGAGGGAGGGGAGGGTGAGGGAGGGGAAACTGAGGCAGAGAAGTAAGGGGGTCGCTGAGAGAATCTATGAGGGGAAACTTTTTCATTTAACCAAACTTGGCCACAGCAGCGTGTGGCGGGTACAGCTAGTGTGGTATATAGTATCAATCCAGCCATTCCCCTTATGAATAGATGAACTTTCTTTCTGTTTTCTGTGCCACTTGCATTCTTGAGTCCAAACTGAAGCATTGTTGGGTTGTGGGGATTATGTGTTATGCAGCCCAGAGGCTTTGATAACAAAAGCATCCTTCAAAATATAACATGTATCCTAATGGGGAGGGGTGGTCACAGTCATCCTATGACCAGCCAGATGGAGAATCAAATAAATTCAGCTTCATAAACAAATGGTTCTGCCAGCTTCCAGAAGGTTGACCTGAGCACACACAAAAAAGCTAATGAAGTCCTAGGTTACATCAACAGAGGGAAAGAATCAAGATCATGTGACGGGTTACTTCCATTTTATAAAGCCTTGGTAAGACCACACTGGGAATACTGCATCCAGTTTTGGTCATCATGA